>CM040240.1:15954884-16164706 GCA_022545495.1 Chrysanthemum lavandulifolium | reverse complement strand
ATATGTTGCTTAGAGTTTGAGATAGTTTGGGCTTGGATACCAAGTTTATTGTTTGAATTGAAGTATGAATACTGATGGAGTAAGATTTGTCGAATTTGATTAGGAATCTAGGATAATAAAGTCTAAAGAAACTGTAACAGTATCGCTATCAAAGTGTAATTATTGGCTTCTGTATTGTGATACGGCTAAGTAGTCACTGTTTTTTAAGAAGCTATTGATTGAAAGACGCATAGTTGCAAGTTTTTTTTGTCTAGGGTTTTTATTATGGAGTAGTATTTTTAGCAAATATTAGTTAAATCTGTGTTGTTGGTCCCTTGTAGTAAAGAAAACAAAGGGGTTTGTGAGTAATTAGGGTGCAAATACTAGATGCATCACTTAAACAGAAATATGACTATAGATATTGAATGTTGATGATGCTATAATCTGTCAAATCATTGAATAAAATTGGTTTTGTTATTTTTGTTTATTAAAGTGTATTGATGTTATTTATTTGATTTTGACTAGGACTTTGGAAAATGTCCCGTGACCGGAAACTTTGACCTTGGATGACCTTGTGCCGATTAAAACTGGAAAGGTTTGCGTTCTGTTGTTTTATAGACTAATCTTGTGTTGCTATAAGTTGACATCGTGATGGTTACTTGCACATTGATGCTTAAAATGTTTAACAGTAATTGGTGATGTGTGCAGGTTGTGAAGCCTAGACCAGTGCAGGCGGCCAGTATCCCTGGGATGCTTGGAATGTTCCAAAATGTATGTGTTTCTCATCCTTGGTAATCTTTGGTTTGCGGTTTTGATTAGTTCTAAGAAATTTGTACTTAACTATACAATTTGGCCATTTAATTTAGCGCTTATGTGTTTTTTGTTCTTTCTACTTTTGATGCTAGGAATGGGATGCCTTGGTGTTATCTGCTTTTGCATCAGAGCAACAATTACATACAACAAGGCAAGAGTTGAGTCATTGTTTATACCAGGTATTGCTGATAACTAGCTGCTCATATTTTGAATCATACGTTATGTTCGAATAGTCAAATTGTCAACTTTTGAAAGGATCATGTTTATTTGGCAAGCCTCATATGTAGTTTGTTAATGTGTCTTTGAGGTCCTGAAATTAGGATGTTAAATATATCTCATGAGAACACATCATGTTATTTCCAAAGTTCCAATTATTCTAGTCACTTCATGTACCACTTAAGGATATAGGTATTAGGTTAGTGCGAGATTCCGGAGATCTCATATCTCTAGGTCCCAGTCACTATTAGACTAAAAATCTGTGTTTTTGTTGAAGAGTTTTAGCTCAAGGCTATATTGCTCAAACTGGAAATTTGAGAACCCTTTAGTAAATTAGTTATTTGCTTGTTGATAGTTCTGATATCTCCTCAATTTTAGTGTTGTTACAAAGTATTGGGAGGACTGGAATTTTAAGAATCTGACTTAGAACTCTTATGGTTTTAATTCCTATGCCGTAGAACTTGCAGCGACACTTTAAAAGTTTTGGGTGATGACATAGCTTATGTTATCTGTGTGAGAATAGTTTGTGCTGGGTACTGAGAAACCACATGATGATCTGTTCTTATTGCTCTTTGTGGTTTAATAAAGAAGCTCATTGCATCTAGTTTTATGCTCTTTAGATTCATATCTGATTAACAACTCGAGGAGTTGTCCTGGTTTGCTTTGTACTGTGAAAACAAAAAAACCAACTGCTTACTTCAAAGCCTACAAAAACAAAACCACTAACAAATTCATTGACGGTTTTGATGCAGTCTGGTGCCGACTGTCAGTTTTGGTTTTGTGTTTACAACTAACTTATATCTCTGTATTGACAGCATGATTCGGCTTGCCGTGTAATAGCAAGGTTAAAGAAAGAACTTGATGAAGCCAGGACAATGTTGGCACATTTAGAAAGGCAAGCGCCAATGCCAGCATCCACGGAAGTTGCAGCAAGTTCTGCTTTAAGCAATGGGAAAAGAGGTTTTTGTTTGCCATACTTGTGTGCTCTAATATGCTTTATGCTGTTATTTGATGACTCATTATGTCCTATTTGGTGTGACAGCTGCCGAGGATGATGAGTTGGGTCCTGATGGTAAGAAAATTCGGCAAGGAATTTCATCTGCCATAATTACCGAGCTAACGGATTGCAGCGCTGCACTTTCACAGCAAAGGAAGAAAAGACAGGTACTCTATCCATTATTCTTTATCATGTTATTGCGTCTCAGGATATCGCTATTAAAAGTGATAGACACAAGTTTCACTTGTCATTCTGATACTCTATTTCAGGTTCCTCCCACATTGGCTCCCTTGGATGCTATTGAGAGGTATACACAACTCAGTAGTTATCCTCTTCACAAAACAAACAAAGCTGGCATTTTGTCTATCGATGTCCATCAATCAAAGGTACACATTTTCGATTCATACTTATGCATCTGTTCTGTTTATTTATATCACTGGACATCTTGTCCCTCTGTTAATATGATTTTGAGCTTCCTGTGAGATGAAATGTTTTACTTTTTAGTATGATTAAAAGTTAAAAGCGTATGCAAAATACAAAACTGTTGTGCTGTTTGAATAAAGTTCAATACTTGAAACTGATATATTGCAAGGGATTTTTATAATACTGAAGTTTGACTAAGATCCCGTTTCTTTATTTTGGAGCCTTCATCAGTTCTTTTAGTAAAACATGTTTGTTCCAAACAACCTGGTATTCCAATTTGAATATAACATTTGTTACACGAGTAATAATCTGTTTTTTCCATTTCAGGATATTATTGTTACTGGTGGTGTTGATACGAATGCTGTAGTCTTCAATCGATCTACAGGGGAGAATATATCTACGCTCAGTGGCCACTCCAAGAAGGTGTTGTTCATTATTTGGTAAACAGTTACAGTTGTCATGTTTGGATGTCGTTAGCTTATTTTTGAACTTCGTTTTTTTTTGCTCTTAGGTCACCAGCGTTAAATTTGTGGGCGATGGTCAGATGGTTGTTAGCGGTTCAGCTGATAAGGTAAGTTCATTCTTTATTTTCCAAATTTGTGTGAAGTAGTTTAGCAGTGTTCTATTTGATGTTATTGAGCTCAAAACTTGAAGTCTTATTAGGGATTTCTTTCACCAGCCTTGTTGAAACCTGTATTTTCTCCTTTGGGTTTTATTTAAACTTAAATGTCTACTGGAAGCCAATAAAGGGTCGCTCATTAATGACTAAAAAATGTTTAGTGGATTATAAAAGTTATTATAGATTTGTTTTCACATTAAAGTGAGTTTCTTTTATTTGCCTGCAGACTGTTCGTGTGTGGCAACAGTCTGAAAATGGAGAATATGGTTGCAAGCATGTCTTGAAGGATCATACAGCTGAGGTAATCATGTTTATTTCTTGTGTTTGAAATGAAGACATTTTGTTTTTGCACAGTTGCATTTTTTTCTTTTTGCTTCACATTAATCGTTTTTTTGTGTGTGTATGATGTGGGAAGGAGGGTGGGCAGGAGTGGTTGGTTGGTTTTCTTATGTCAACATCTGTTCACGTACTTTGTTGTTGATGGCCATGTTTGTTTTTAACACTTAGTAGATACAGTCGTCAAGCTTGGTAGTATTATCACACCGTGCTCATGTTCATATCCATCATGTATATTGGTGTGGCCTCAAGATACTTTTTGTGTCTTAGGAAAGAGGCCATCTCCTCAAACAGGATTATGGATCTTCACCTAACTAATTTTACTTTATCTAGCAAATGCGTTGCACTTGTATTAGGGACACTCTTTTTATTATTAGTTTATTCCTAGTCTTCTACCAGTTTTATATGTATACGCCTCTAGTCTACAGAAAGGTATTTTTATGAATTGCACTTGATTTATTTGACCTTTTCAACTCCACCCACTATCCGACCTGCTTAATTCCACAACTATTTTACGTTAATTGCTAGACACTTGGATGAAAGACCAGCTTTTCTGGATATTTTTTATTTAGATTAGCACTTTTTATATAGTCCAGTACCTCTTTAAAGCTGCCACTTTAATGATGTTACTTGTATTGATTACCAGGTTCAAGCTGTGACTGTCCACGCAACAAATAACTACTTTGTTACTGCTTCTCTCGACAGCTCATGGTGCTTTTATGACCTATCATCTGGCACATGCCTTGCACAGGTTTGTTCTTTACATGGAAACAAATAGCAATTGTTAGTTACCTAATGGTTTCTGGGCTAAGATTATTATTGTGGTCAATGTGTAGGTTGAAGATACATCTGAATCCCAGGGTTATACGTCAGCAGCTTTTCACCCCGATGGTCTCATTCTTGGAACAGGCACCTCTGGGTCTGTTGTTAAAATTTGGGATGTCAAAAGTCAGGTATTTTCTAGCCATTTGCTTATAAATGATTTGATTCCGTTACGCTACATCTCTAGTGGGTCAAATGGATAAAAGTTATTCAAGTGTATTTTTGATGAATAAGACCTTTATTGAAATAATCATATTTCAATTGTGACTCAACTCACCCATTTCTGAATTTGTTTGGTCTCTTCTACCAGTCTGATGTTTCTTCTGTTGTATTTGTAGGCCAATGTTGCAAGGTTTGATGGCCACGTTGGGGCAGTAAATGCAATATCCTTTTCCGAGAATGGTTACTTTCTTGCTGTAAGTGATCTTTTATTCCCCAAAAAGGCCTCTTGGAAAGTGTTGCTTAGCTTCAGAACATACTAACCGTTAGTCTCATTATCTCAGACTGCTGCTCAAGATGGTGTTAAGCTGTGGGATCTTCGTAAACTGAGAAACTTCAGGACGTTTTCACCATATGACGAGAACACCCCTACACAATCTGGTAATGTCTGTTGAAATTGCTTGGCCTGTTTGTCTTTAGCTAAAGATGACAAGTTTGACCCGTTTACTAGTGAATGGGTTATAATCTACTACAACATTGTAAATGTATTTACTGTTTTGGTTTTCTGCAGTTGAATTTGATCATAGCGGAAGCTACCTAGCAATAGGAGGTTCAGACATAAGGTATGTTGTTACATACTTCATTTTTGTTTGTACTAAAGGTTGCAAGTTTAAACTGTTGATGGGACGCTCTACATATTTTGGTTGTTTCTGACAAGCGTTGTATCTGTATTGCAGAGTTTATCAAGTTGCAAGTGTTAAGGCGAGTGGAACTGTATTAAAACGTTACCTGATTTGTCTGGCACAGGTTTCATTCTCTCTTGTATTAGCTCTTGCGACTTTTAGTTCTTCGTCTTTTCATCATGGTGACTTATTTGTGTGTGTTAAATCTGTATATGAGTAAAATAAACTCAGTAAGATTTGGTCCTGATGCAAAATACTTAGCAGTCGGTCGATGGATCGAAACCTTCGGTTGTTTGGCTTGCCTGGAGAAGATGGTGACATGGAGTCTTGAAAAACATCTTTTGACTTGTTATGGACGGGTTTTAGTTGAGGGTCAATTTGTATCATTCGGATGTAGCATTTTCAATGCCTATGCATCTTGTGTTCATGAGATTGGTCATTAGAACTTTTACATTTATGCAAGAACTGGGGTTCATACTTTATATGTAAAAACGATGCCTTTCTCTTAACTTTGTATTGTATCACTTTCATTGCTTAACGACTAAAAAAGCATATCTGGCGTTTATGAAAAAAATGGTTTTTTGCTATTTTTCAAAGATTATATTTGAAGTTTACGACCACAACTTCACCTTTCTTGACGTATTGCAAGTCTTAATGTCCAGTTTTTGTCCCTTTTCGCGTTCAAGATGTTTGCTGTAGAAAGATAATAGAACCCATCAATTTAAAGTGCGTAAATAGTGTTGCGAAACTCAATGTTGCAAAAAGCCTCTGAGGCCGATTAATCGCTGTTTAGGTTGGCCAACTTTTTATTTGTGTAAATCGGTCAAACAACTTGGTCAATGATGGTCAAATTGTAGAAAACATCTAAATCTGTGAAATACCCAAGCTTGTTGTAAGCGTTCTAATAATTTATAATCATTGTTTTATCTATTAAAAATGTTTTTTAAAGAACTTGTTGATGATACCCAAAACTTGCGGAATTACCCAAACCTCCAAAATGTCAATCCTATCAATCATGATTAATCGCGCTTAGGCCAATTCTATTCTGAGGAGGATGACCGCTCAACTACTAATTCGCGATTTATTACAACCTTGGCTTGTTACAATCATACTCAAACAGATGATTTCACACATACGTATATTGCTGCAACCATAATTTAGGAACCGGATCACCGTAAAAATATAACCGAAATTTGTAAGATAACTTCTGTTATTTAATAATCAACATTCTCCAAATCTGTGCATGCTTTACATCAAAATTTAAACATACACTTAGTGATAAACATAGCTCATTAAATACCGAGTAATAAGAAAAATACTTAGAACCCTCAACTTTTAAGTTAATGATAACATAATACAGAAATGGATGAATACATCCTGCCTATAATAAAATTCAAGCTTGGTGTATATAATACAATTCATAGAATTAATAAATGAGCAATCTACCACACAGCTTTCTAATGCGCCAAGACAAAATCCTCTTGGCCTAATCACGTCGTTGAAGGTCCCAAACAAAAAATGAACCAAATCCTCATTGAACCATAGGTTGCATATAATATTAAGGATACCGAGAAGAATGCGCGAAACCCCACAACTACAAGGGTAAGGAAAAACAGTTGTTATATCAGAGAGGAGAAAAGGAATACATTGTATTGGCATGCTAAAAAAATCCATACTAGAATGATTCCTAGGCTTAAGATTCGAAAGGTGAAGTAGTACCTCGACATTCTTTAAAGCAAATGATTCTTCATGAGCCAAACACTGATTTCCAAATGTATCACAACGTCCACTAGTTCCGTTTAACCTACACAGTCGGGACAACAGACATTGATGATGTTATTTCCAATATTTCAGCAGAAAATTAGTACAACTATATTAAGCAAAGAACTTACAAATCTTCATCCAAGCTTAAAGCAAAATTTCCACCTCCTCCAAGTGCTATCAGGTTATTTAGACACATGTAAAAGTACCGGTTTGCACCTTTTCAAAACAAAAGCAATTGTATTAACATGTTATTTCCAATATTTCAGCAGAAAATTAGTACAACTATATTAAGCAAAGAACTTACAAATCTACATACAAATGCTTACCAGTCGGTCTAAACAGCCTTGGTGCACCATACAACGTTGTGAAAACAAAGGTTTCGTATGTCCCCTGCCAACACATTCAGTCATTCACCGTTTAGTTTTTGCATCAATACTATGAATTTATGAGGCAGCTAACAGGCTAACTTACTTGATACTTCCTCTTAGGTGTAGGGTTCAGCGGGCAATTTACCAGACCACCAAATACTGCACCTTGAGTATCTCCAGTTATCTAAAAGTAGTGAACAAGTTCTATCATGTAAGAGAATATTGTAGTAAAACATACAAAAAGCATAAAACTACGCAAAGTTTGTAACTTTACCAGCAAAGAAGGGCCGGAAAGATCAGCACTCTTCCGAATAAGTGTGCGAAGTGATATGCCATGTTTCACCGTACTGCCCTTAATTTGAAAGAAAAAGTAAATACATATATACGTGAACCTACAGTTTTAAAAAAAGATTATAACTTCTTGAAGATATTACCTATACAACAAGACCCATTGGCAACCTTTGACTATATTAGGTATCGAAGCCTGAAGACACTGGTATAATTCAGGAGAAACGAACAAAGAATCAATATTAAGGTCGATAACAGCTGGCGTTGGATTATTTGGTTTAGCGGCATCTTCAAAGGCTTCTGAGCTGCTGGTGCTTATTTCTGAGCCCTGATCTCCATTTTCTTCTCTACCATTTGACACTTCTTTATTCTCGGATTTTATGCTTGTTTCAGAGCTTTGTGTGGTGTTTTGTTCACGAGGATTAAATGTATCATCATCCTCGTCGTAAGTATCTAAAGGGATGTGTTGATATGAAATATCTTTATCTTTCCATCTGTTTGGAAGTGATTGAATTGGCTTAAGATGCTTATCGTTCTTGTTCGGACTGGATTCACTTGAGGGCGTATGTAGTAAGTACTGAAGAGATGTAACTGCCATCCTTGAATGTGACCTGGCCTACACATTAATATATCCATGTTACAAATCAACCATATTTTCAAACGCGCAGGACCTACAGATTTCTACAACGGCAGGTAAACACTGTATTGCAGCTAGAATTTGAATAACGTAAAACAATCACCAATCAAGCTTCAAGCTTTAAGTCCATCTAAATCCTAGCGGTTAATTGTCTAAGCAGTTACGATTGAGCAGAAGCAGAAGGATTTCACTCAAACATATCAGGTTTAGTTACTGTATGAATATATATATGCAAACAGAAACTAAATCCATCAAACATGAGGGTGTTTGGGGTTGCATTTGGAGGAGATTATCTGATTATTACTGTATGAATTATATGCAAGCGGAAACCAAGTCCATCAACCAGAAACAAAGATGTATAGATCTTTTCAACAAGACAGTGCACATTCAACTCGCGCAAAATGAAATCTAATCCAAACATACACGACATGATTCCTTACTTCCTAACTTCGCCAACCTACATGGCTACATCTACCCAAAGCTTCTATCTTTTCACACACCCGATACTAACCTGATCAACTTAACTCTAATAACCCGTCCCACATCAGTACAAGATAAAACATTTCAACCCCTTACAAGTCTAAAGTAATGGGATACTAATATACCCTTTCACCATGTTTCTTAGTCGAACCACGGGCATTACATTAATAATCACAACATCATAAGCAACAAATTGTCACTAAACTTTATAACTATGAATCTAGCTACTTTCCTAATAAGGTGTTTGTTTAAGCTTATTTGTGGGCTTATTATGAACTTATTTGATTTCACTATATTTCATAAGCCTCAATTTTCCGACTTATTTTGGGATTAATGGGCTTATATAAGGCGAAATCAAATAAGCTCGTAATAAGCCCACAAATAAGCTTAAACAAACACTTTATTAGGAAAGTAGCTAGATTTATAGTTATAAAGTTTAGGTGACAATTTGTTAGTTATGTAATGCCCGTGGTTCGACTAAGGTTATACAAGCCCATAAGTCCCAAAATAAGCCGGGAACATTTGGGCTTATGAAATATAAGCCGAAATCAAATAAGCTCATAATAAGCCCACAAATAAGCTTAAACAAACACCCCCTAAACAAGTTCAAAAACTACAGAAAACCCATTATAAATCTTGATCCAAAACACCATAATATCATAATATCAATCAAATAAGCTCATAATAAGCCCACAAATAAGCTTAAACAAAAACCCCCTAAACAAATACAAAAAGTACACAACCCATAATTAATCTTGATCCCAAACACCATAATATAAATCAAATAAGCTCATAATAAGCCCATAAATAAGCTTAAACAAACACCCATTATCTTGATCCCAAAAACCATAATATCAAACAAATAAGCTCCTAAATAAGCTTAAACAAACACCCCCTAAACAAATACAGAAAACCCATTATAAATCTTGATCCAAAACACATAATAAGCTCATAATAAGCCCACAAATAAGCTGAAACAAACACCCCCTAAACAAATACAAAAAACCCATTATAAATCTTGATTCCAAACACCATAAAACCAATAAAAGAATGTACCTTTGGAGAATTAGATGAATCAGAAAAAGATTTGTGAGTTTGTCTGAAACTCTTTCTTTCCAAGAATGCATTTTATTACAAAATTTTATAAAAAAATGTGAAATTTTATAAAATGTGGGATTTCTAGAAAACCTTAGAAAAATGAATCTGAGAGAATTTTGATTACGTTTCGTCGGTGATCAGCAAAAAGGTAAAGGTATGACAGCTGTCTCTTTAGATTTTTCTTAATTTTGGTTTTTTTTGTTTTATGGTACCTACTTTACTTTAGGCTTTCCATGATAGTAAACCCTAGATCCGAAACTCTAGGAAGGCGATTTTGGCGAAAAGGCGGCGAATAGGTTTTCAATTCTTCATCATGACGAATCGAGAGAGGTTTAAGCCTGATACTTGGTATGATGTTCCTGTCAAGAAGCACCGTAACGTTCAGCTCAATCCGGTAAATGGATTCGATCGAGGGGTAAAATTCTTTATCTCAAACCTTCCTAAGGAAGGTTGCTCTTGACGATCCGAAGGAAATTCATAAGGTTTGGGGATGTTCAAGGAATATACATTGCTAGTAAATATGATAAAATTTGGGAAAAGGTTCGGATTTGCCACGTTCAATCTTGAGGAATAGGTTGGATTTGGAGGCTAGTCTTAAAGATGTATGGATTGGAAGCTATAAATTGTTTATTGTTCCAGCAAGGTTTGTGAGCGGACGTAAGATTACAATTGATAAAGGAAAGAAGATCGATAGTGCGGTACGAAGGAATCGGTGTGAAGCCGGGTGAATGGTCCGGAGGAACAGTGCGTGGGGATGATCGGAATGGAGGATCGTATGCATGTTGATGTTAACCCGTGCGAAGAGGTAGATCGGAGATCGTTTCGTGATACTCTTAAACAATAAACCGAGCCTAAGATCCACGGTGATCGTTCAATCGGAAGGAAAGCATTGCGGGAGTTGTATGGGTGTGGCATCATTGCTAAAGCTTCCTCTTCGGGTGTTCTCAACTCGTTAAGTAAGTTAAAGGAAGGTTTCGAGGATGGGTGTAATATTTGTTATATGGGAGGTATGACGGTTTTGTTAAGCTTTGATAATAGTAGTGGAAAGGAGACTTTTCTATCTAATAATGTAGTCTGGAAAGACTGGTTTACTTCGGTTGAGCCTTGGAATGGTCAAGTGGTGAAGGCGGATAGAATTGCATGGTTGAAAATCCGAGGCATTCAGATTCATATAGCGGATAAGGGGTATTCAATGATATTCTTTGCCAATTTGGAATGGTGATCGCGGAAGCACAATACCACGATGAGGTGACATATCCTATGTTATTGTGGGAGTTTTGTCACGATCGCATGCACGTGTTGAAGGAAGTGTCGAGTTATTTGGAGAGACTCTTTGTATTTGGCTTATGTGAGGAGGATTTGGAGGTGGGTTCTGAATGTGATTGATTTAGAAGATGAGGTGGTAGAGGTATTGGATGATCCGGTGGAGGAACCGGTCGGTGTTGATCGCATTCGGAAGAGATAATAGTTGAACACGGGTTATCGACCATGCAGTGTTGCCACACTTAAATGGTCACTTTGATCATTCTCTGGGTGCCGGGTCTACGTCTAGAAGTTGTAAAAGAAAAGGTGGCAAATATTCTAAGAAGAAGGGGACATATCGGCGATCAATGTCGCCACTGGATAAAGATAGACCAAAAAAGAGGGTACGTGAAGATAACGATATTTTTGACATTGACAAGCTTATTTTCGATAAGCCAAACAGGTGGTAGCGGTAATGAGCAGTTCAACAAGAGGTGTTTCTTCTCGGATTTAAATGACCGAGTGGTAACGCGTGAGTAATGTAAGTACCAAGATTCGTGAAGAAGTTATAAGAAGAAGTGGAAGATACCTTATTATTGCTAGAGACCTTGGAGTTTGAATTTGGAAAACTTTCGGAACCTCTAGCTAATGCGGTCAACGATGAGCTTTCAAATGGTGGATCAATGAATATTATGTCCATAAATATTCGTGGTATGGGTCGGGTAGACAAAGCGGGTTGGATATCGAATATTAGAGTGGCTAATGAGATTAATTTCGTTATGTTCAAGAGGCGATTATGAGGTGGATTGGGTTGATGCTACGGGTAGATCGGGGGATAGTGTCTATGTGGATAAGAAAGTGTTTCAAAACTTTCGGTTCTTAAACATAGGAATATCCTTGTCGTTCATGGTATTATTAAAAGTATTGGTATGAAGGTGGGGTTGGTTAATGTATCGCCCTCAAAAGATTGTTGATAAGAGAGTGGTTTGGAGGAGTTGGAGAGGATTATTAGCCAAGATCCTACATTTGGATTGTTGGCGGAGATTTTAATTGTGTTCGAGATAGAAGCGAAAGGAAGAGTTCTAAGTTTGATGTTGTTTCTACTGAGCGAGTTCAATGATTTTCTAGATGGGTTGGATTTGCACGAGTATGGTTTACAAGGCGAAAATATACTTTTGTTCGGGTAATAAGTGTAGCGGGATCGATAGAATTTTGTGTCCTTAAATTTTCTTAACAGTGGCTAACGCTGAATATCGAGCCTTGCCTTGGGGAAAATCGGACCATAGCCCCTTGATCCTTAAAGTTGAATATAGGAACTTTGGCGAAACCATTCAAGTTTTCAACTCATGGTTAGGCCGAGATGGGTTCGTTGATTTGATTACCACCAATCTTTGGCGATTCCGTGAGAATACATGTCCGGATATTTTCACCCTCATAAACTAAAGTTCATTCGGAAAGCTATTGTGGAGTGGAAAACTAGGAACATGAGGTTTGAGGAGGAAGAGGTTCAAAGTATTCGTGTGGTTTATACTGAGTTGGATGGCGAGGTGGAACACCGGATTCTGGGGAAGAAGAACAGTGGGTTTATTGCGAAGGGCATAGACGTTTACGTGAGATTGATGTTGCTATTCAACGGATTTGAGACAAAAGGCGAGGGTGAAATGGGCGGGGATGGGGATGAGAACTCGAGTTTTTCCATGGTGTGATCAACAAGCGAAGAGTCTCGAATTGTACCACAGGTATTATGACTAACGGGTTTGGGTAACCAAACCTAATCTAATTAAACGTGAAGTTTTTCCTTTTTCGTGGATAAGTTTGTAGAAGAGATGGAAGATAGGCGAACTTGGTATGTGATTTGATTTGAAGATGATCTCTAGTGCGAGCCAGTCTCTAGTGGGTCCATTTACGAAAAAAGAGATTAAAGAGGCGGCTTTTGAATGTGGTAGTGACAAGGCACCGGTCCCGACGGGTTCAATTTCCGCTTTATCAAGAGATTTTGGCATTTATTTGAAGATGACTTCTTGAAGATTTTTCAATCTTTTACGACCTTTGGGAAGATTAATAAGGGGTGGGGTCTTCTTTATTACTCTTATTCCAAAGGTGGAGAATCCGGTGGGGTTGGGAGAATATCGCCCATTACTTTGATTGGGGTGATAAGCAATGGTGATATCGAAGGTCCTTACTAATAGATTAAAGACGGTGATGGAGTCGGTTACTTATGAGACTCAATCGGCCTTTTGTCGGGAGATATATATTGGATGGTCCTATGATTATTAGTGAGGTTATGTCTTGGGCTAAGCGGAGAGATAAAGAATTATTTTGTTCAAGATTGACTTGAAAAGGCGATGATAACGTTCATTGGGGTTTTGATTTCGATCATGAAGCAAATCGGTTCCGGATAGGTGGTGCGAATGGATCCACGGTGTCTTAGCCAACCTTCTTCTTCTTGGTGAATGGCTCTCCCACATTGAATTCTCGTGCAAGAAAGGCATTAGACAAGGTGATCCTATCTCCATTTCTCTTTATAATTGTTATGGAAGCTTTGTCTAGCATTATCCGGAAAGCTTGTCGTACGGGCGCGTTTGAAGGGTGCGTCACGCTAATAATGGTCGGTCTATCCCACTTATTATATGCGGATGATGCGATGGTTATGGGTGAATGGTCGTGGCAATTTTAATTCTCTCGGAAGAATCTTGCGGGTTTTCGGTTATGTTCGGTCTTAGAATCAACATCAATAAATCCACGTTGTATGGTATTGGGAAGCCGTATATGGAGGTGCAAGCTAAAGCTCTTTGGCTAGGTTGTCGATTTGGAGAGTTCAGTTTAAATACTTGGGGATCTGGTTGGTAATATGTCTAGAATTAATAGTCGGACCGTGATTCAAGTGTTTAAAAACGGCTCTCTTTGTGGAAGGCTCGTATTCTCTCCATGGGTGGGAGATTGGTGCTAATTAAACTGTCTTGGAGAGTATACCTCGTATTATTTTTCTATGTATAAAGGCGATAGCGGTCATTAACAAGCTTGAGGCCTCATTAGACGGTTTTATGGGGTGGGACAGACGAAATCGAAAAAATACAATTTGGGTGGCTTGGGATAATGTAGTGAAATCTAAAGACTCGGGTGGATTGGGTTTGAGTAGGCTTTTGAGTCAACTACCGATGTTGTTCAAATGGATTTGGCGCTACAAAGTTGAGGATAATGCGATGTGGAAACAAGTTATTGAGGCTATTCACGTTTCTAATCGTCGGTGGGATATGGTTCCTTGGAATAAACAATCTAGTGGTAGTGGAGCAAGATCGTTAAAAGCCTATCGACTCAAGTTCAAGGGACGGTTCATAAATATGATTAGTGGGATGCTTGGTGGCGGAAGGATATCCGCTTTCGGTTGGATTCATGGATTAGCGATATGCCTTTGCGAGATCTATTCCTAATCTATTCCGTCTTGAAAGAAACAAGTGGTGCAAGGTGGTCGACCGCATTGGAAATGATAATGATGCTGGTTTAGTGCAATGGGAGTGGAAGCGATATCCTTCATCGGATGATGAGACACGGGAACTGATCGATGGCGACGGTTAAGAGCATGAAGTACTCTATTCATGCGTCCGGGATGATTACCATTTTGTAAGGGAACACTACTCGACTCTTGGTGTCGCATGTTCTTTCCCATTTAATATGATGTTGATGATAACCTAATCGATGTTACAAACAAACTCAACCATCAAAACAAATTTACGAGCATGTAACATATATGAACAAATGACATTGGTAAGAATGTATGTACCTTTGCAAGAGATGTGAAATGCAGAAAACAAATTTTGTGGTAAAAAACTATATTGATTTTGATTCTTTGTTTTACACATTTTGGTCCCGTTTAACCCGCTAGCCACTTATATATGTCTCTTATAATCCGTCCATTTACCATTGTAAATATGCGATTTTAGTAAAAAGTAATCACAAAATTTTCAATCTTCTTACTATAAATAAATGAAAAAGAATATAATATGGTTTCAACTAAATATTGCGAGCAGACTAATCTCATGGTGACTATCATTTTGGATAGCCCAGAGTCGGTGCAGGTGAACCTCTTAGGCCACTCTGGGCTATGCAAAAAGATAGTCGTCATGGGATTAATCGGCTCGCAATGTTTAGTCGGAACCAGATAAAAGAAAAAAAAAAGAGAGAGTTTGGATCAGTCCAAGCTCCTTTTGTTGTGAAGCTAATCACACTACTACAAAAAATCTCACAGAAACCGGTCAAAATAGCCCATGAAGAGTGGTTTTGAGACCACTCTCTGAAGGGGGGTATCTCCATGATCAAAACATATAGAAACCGGTTGCACAACCTGTCTCTGTTAGAAGCATCAAAACCGGTTTTCTCTTAAGACTCAGTCTCCATATTAGAGTAAACACATATGTTTTTATTAGACATTGGCATCGGTTCTCCCACAACCGGTCTTTGTAAAACCATCCAAAAGATATGTTTTTATATTTAAACCTGTTTTTTTGTAAATTTTTTTATTATAAAAATTTGTTTTGGAAATTTAACAATTTCTAAAAATTCCATAATCCACAGTTTGACTCACCATAATAAAGAAATATAATTGCAACAAATATATATATATTAAGTGATTTGAATACACCAAAATGTCAAAATTAACAAAGTAAACTAAGATAATACTTAGCAAAACATAAATCCTAGAAAAATCCAAATTGAAACACTTTCAACAAACTATAAAGAAAACACTAAAATTTAACATAACTAGCCATAATTATTTGGGATCAATCACGCCACAATGTAAACCATGAACCAATTATGGCGTTCAACTCTTTGTTCTTTACCGGATGCTCGTCACTCCAAGGTACCTATACGTAAATTAATGAAATAAACACATCAAAAATCTTTGTATGTTAAAATCATGTGACAAGAGCAGGTTGCTAAAGAATGAAGTTGTCCTCTAAGAAATCCATCACTTGCTAACTATATGATATATTGACACAATAATGCTGAACACCCTCGAATACTATCTGATATATGGCAATAACAAACACTCTGGTATAGTGCCAAAATGCTAAAAATATAATTGTTAACTGTAATTAGGGGTGTTAATCAAGTCGGGTTGGTCGGGTTCATGTTCAATCGGGTCGGGTCAACTCGGGTTGAGGGTTAAAAAATATCCGAACCCGACTCTATTTAGAGGTCGGGTTGGCTGGGTTTGGGTCAATTTGGGTGGGGTCACTTCGGGTTCGGGTCTATGCCATTTAAGAATTATATATTTTTGTTTAAGCTTGAATTGAAAATACAAATTTGCAGCATCACATTTTGTAAACATGCTCCATATTACATTGATACAGCAGGCATAATTGGATACCATATAAAAATGCTAATAGATATGTTATAAAAATTAACATAGGCATAATTTTTTGCATAGATACAGTAGGCATTTTTTTGCATCGATACAATAGGCATACTTTGTTACAGACCATATAAAAAAATGATACGGAGTACTAGATATGCTATGAAAGGTCTAACTATTTACTCATTAATACCATCACATTTCCATTATAAACATGCTCCATATTGCATGTCTACAATAGGCATAATTAGAGACTTGCTGCCTTGACTTGTAGTCGCAGACAGCAAACATATAATACAATAAGTGACTAAGTGAGTCCACATTACGCAAAACAAGTCAAATATCAAATGTGCCATTCATTAGAACTTAGAAGCTACCTAATACAGTAGGCAATTTGAATTTAATCCACAAAAGCTAAGCCTTTAATACATTAGGCAATTTACAATCAACCAACAAAGCCTTAATCACAAAAGAAATATATCACAGTAGGAAATTTTACATTTCTTTACCATTCATATTGCAAATGGAATGGATAACTTGATATGTGCTATTTAAATTATAATGTAGGCAAATTTTAAATACACATTATGAAAAATAATAATAATAATAACAAAAAATAATAACTCGGGTTACTCGGGTTAGACTGAACCCGAATAAGCAAAGTATTTTAAACCCGAACCCGACCACTAGTTAGTATTTGGGTCACTTCGGGTCGACCCGATCGACCCGACTCGAATATGCTTAAAAACAACCTTTGTCGTGTCGGTAGTACCACTGTGTATAAAATGGTAAGTTGGTAGGAATGTCTTTAGCCTTGGGAGGAAAAAAGGTTAAACATAACTATGACCCTATAAAAGTTAGGATACTTACTATCTTGGGATTTACTTGAAACATCATCTTTTGTAGCCAAAGTAGGAGCCCCAAACCGAATGAGTTCTCTTTGTTTGTTTTCGCTAATGAGTTGATGGTGTCTTAAGGAGAAAGATCAACACGAAATTTAATAATTAAAAAAGGCCAACACAGAGGTTTAACCCATGTTAAATTTAACATTGACCCATGTTTTCACCTTTAAACAAATTAGAACCATTTAACATATAGACGCTGCATGACTTGAAGACACGAGAGAAAATCATGAAGAGCTTGAACATGTTAACTTGGGTTCATGTATAAGAAATTTTTCAAGAGAAGGTGTATCGCGAGACATTTAAAGAAAGTAATTAGAATGTGTGGTTACTTTATTCAAAATCCGTATTGTCAAACAAAATAAATTGACTATTCCTTGATTTCGTTATAGAGGTTAAAACATAACTTCTTCAAAACATGAATGGAATTGTAATTTTAGAGCTAGCCTACCATCATTGAGGTGAATACTTATCATTACACCTCCAAATGTAAGTTTCGATAACTTACTTTTGCTCCATGGTATTGGTATCATCACCGATGACGCTCTTTGTCTTTAGATTGTTTTAGATCAAACACGAAAGGAAAGGTGATGTTATATTGTTAAGATTTTAATAGTTTTTGACCGCCAATTTAAAAAATTCAAACAATATCATTAGAAATAAAATTGATTATATTTAGTACACAAAGTAAACGATAGGAAAAACTCAAGCTTAATACACCCACAATCGAAAGAAAACTATTATCGACAATAAAAGAAACATAGCTCAAACGATATAAAAATTTACCTGTATCACAAATACACACGATTGCGTTGTCGCGGTACACACCGGGAAACCGCAAAAAACCTCACACATACGGCTATTGACAAAAAAACATGCAACCCTTTAGCAAAGTAAAGGAAATCTAAAAATTCATCCGACTTATATAAACGCTATTAACCCACATCATGTGTTGTGCCTACATCTTAAGGACGTTGTAACACAGATTTACACCAATGAAACCATAATGAAAAGCAAACAAAACACAAATCTAATAATTAGACACAAATCTCATCTTTTTACAAAAATCCTAATTTACATTTTCTTAACAATTTTACAAAAATCCTAATTTTGGCTTAGAGCCAAGAACCCTAAGTTCATATTTTGATCAAGAACTTAATATCCGCTGTCATCAAAGAACATGGAGAGATTCAAGAAAGTAATTAACAGATCATTTGAAATCAAGAAAAAAATATTAAAGTACCTGAATTATAGAGAAGTCGACTTGGAATGGAGTAATTATAAAGTAACTAACAGATCATAGGTGCATGTATGGGTAGTTTGTGTGTGCTTTGTGAGAAGAAGAAAATGGAAGTGATTTAAAATTAGTGAAATTAATAAAAGAATAAAATGGAAGTGATTTAAAAGCACTGAAATTGATAAAAGAGGGAAAAAGCCCGCTTAAAATTTTGGCAATAGAAACCGGGTTTTGTTATTTTAATCTTAATATTTTGGATCCTAGTGTAATTTTTCTTTAAAAGACTGGGTTTTTCTTACCCGGTCTCTATTTAGGGATCTCTTTGACCTTTTGTGTAGTAATGTCACTAATTGACATAAAATGAACGAAATAATTGTTAAACCGTATGTTTACATTGAAAGTGATTGCCTTTAACTTTATTAATAACCAATATTTATAGATTACAATAAACTCTAAGGTACCCTAAACCCACAGATTAGGCTTGGACTGACACATCATTATATCGGTTAATACTCTCCCGCAGTCCAAGCGGCGAAATCGCGAAAGCTCGGACTAGAGATATCTAAAACAGTAAAGCTATAAATATTTTTTGTTGAAGACATCCATAGCAAGCGAAAGCAAAGCAAACAAAGAAAGCGGTACTTGTCGAAGAACTTGTATATTCACCAATGATGTGCATTAGTACATCAAAAGGTTTCACATTGATTCTTGATGAAGTAACCTCTTGCGGCTTATTGAATGAACTAACACCATTGATCGAGCTTTAGTCGACTTTAGGTGGAAAGGAAAACATAAAACAAACGATGAAGGTCGAACTTTTTTTTAACTAACGATCTTGTTGCAATCCGATGAAAAGAGAATCGAAGAAAAAAAAGCTTTAGGTTTTTTTTCAACGAGAGGGAGGGTAGGGGTGGTGGAGGTAGATCATCGTTGGTCATTATGATGGTGATGGAGAGGTTGTGCTACGACAGAAAGGGGACGGAAGAAGTTGTGTTGCGACAGTAGGTTTGTAGAAGGAAGAGAGGATGATCGATGTTCTTGTAGACGTGTTTTAGTACTCAAACATGTTTTAGTACTCAAACAGAATACTTGTGTTATTAAATTGAATGGGTGTTTTAGTACTCAAACATTAAACCAACAATAAACACTAAAGTATTCGAACAATGATTGAACAGAAATACTTGTGCTATTAAATTGAATGGGTGTGGTGGGGTTGATTATAGTACTCAAACAACGAATGAAAGAACACTATAATATTCGGCTGTGTGTGGAGAGATTAGACGAAAAAGAAGAAAAAATTATAATGATTAGGGTTAGGATCAAGGCTGTGATACCATGTGAAACCGTATGTTTACATTGAAAGTGATTGCCTTTAACTTTATTAATAACCAATATTTATAGATTACAATAAACCCTAATGTACCCTAAACCCACAGATCAGGCTTGGACCGACACATCATTATACCGTTTAATAATAATGAGGTAAATAATCTTTAAAATCGCTATCAAATTGCACCTCCTCATATGGTTAATGAGGTCCCTCACCAAGATATATAACTCACTTTGTAATATATATCTCACTTTGTAAGGTTTTTAGTGTTTTTGTTTATTTGATTTTTGCCCATGGTACAAACAAGTTAAATGGATCGGGTGTTCTTGTCTAGTGGTGGAAGATCGTTGTCAAAGTCAACGTTGGTCAAGAGCTCATTAAGCTCACTTTCCATGTCGGTGGAAAATAAATCGCTCCACATGCTTAAGGTTCCTTGGTTAAGTCGACCACACCTTGGGAGCCCGCAAAAATAAAAACAGTAAAGTAAAGTAACTTTCAATATCGTCTTCCACTGGTTTTGGGTTTCAATACCGGCTTTCACGGTTTATGGGGGAGGTTGAGATGTAGACAACTTTACCCATTCCGGTTCTACCGAAGATAGAAAAGGACCTCCGGCCTTACAAGGAGTAAGGATCGAACCCTTGACCTCTGTCTCTAGAGGTAAGGGTGTTACCTACTTAATCCAAGCCTTACTATTTTGAAGCCTGCAAAAATGGCCTCCCTAAAATCACTGAATATTCTACATCATCCTCCTCCTCATTCACCACAAAGTCAAAGAATTTATACTTTTTCTCACTTTTTTGGTGTGTTTTCTAAACATGTGCAACATATTTTCTCGCATCCTTTCAACTTTAAAAAATAGAAATTGTTTAAAAACAACACAAATTACCATGTCATTGCCTTGCGCCTACAAGGTTAAGCTATCGCCTTAAAACCTGAAAATACATGCTAAAAAGTATCAACACGAGGTTGGTGAATTCATAGGTTTAAGTAAATAATAATGTAAAGTAAGAGAAATATTTATCAAAAGAATTTAGTAACCATTGCATCTCTTGCGATATCAAAACAAATACTGAGACCATTGTGTAACCCACAATGTTGTGAAAATAATAAAATCATTGTGCAACCCACAATGTTGTGAAATAATGAGATCATTGTGTAACCCACAATGTTGTGAAAATAATGAGATCATTGTGTAACCTACAATGTTGTGAAAATAATGAAATCATTGTGTAACCCATAATGTTGTGAAATAATGAGATCATTGTGTAACCCACAATGTTGTAAAAATAATGAGATCATTGTGTAACCCACAATGTTGTGAAAATAATGAAATGTATAAGTAAACAAGTCATGTGTTCAAGTGAACGAACGGGTAATTTCGTAAAACAAATAAGGTATTTGAGTAAACGATTCACGTATATAAATAAAACGAGTAACGTGTTTAAATAAACGAGCATGTATTGTCACCCCTAAAGTATTGCAAACAAGTAAAAATAGGGGGCCATGAACTCACCTCAGCAAGTAGTAATATGAAGTGAATAAATCAAATAGTGATAGTGGATGGCTTCGACACACATCAATGTGGTGGTGGTTCGAATGGAGTAGGGACCGAACAAGAACACACAATGGAATACGAACACTCTTGAACCAAAAATCCGATTTTAATGAAACAATTTACACCCAAATTGGACTTAATTACAACCGAATTAACCAAAGACCAAATCAATTGGGAAAACCCCTAAACTTACAAACCCTAACTTTTTTTTGTGATTTTGTATGTGAGATGAGTGTGAACCTCTGAAAAAAATTTGTCCCCATTTATAGAGAAACAAGTGGAATGATGAAACATAGCTTTATTGTCTCGAATGGACCAAATCAATTGGGAAAACCCTAAACTTACAAACCCTAACTTTTTTTGTGATTTTGTATGTGAGATGAGTGTGAACCTCTGAAAAAAATTTGTCCCCATTTATAGAGAAACAAGTGGAATGATGAAACATAGCTTTATTGTCTCGAATGGAGGAAGGTGCCTCCTCTTGGCAGTCGTCGTTGTCTTCCACCCTCACCAACATCAACCCGTGACTACTAGGGAGGAGGAAAGCCGATTGTGGTATGGTGATGGTGATGGATTCGTGTTTGACTTTGGAAATAAGAAGAAAAATACTACTTTTGTGTTTATGTGGGAGGAGACGAAAGAGAAAAAAAAAAAAAAATGAGTAGGGTTGAAATGGATGGGGCGTTGGGGAGTAGATTATGGTTAAGTTATTTTGTTTTTGTTATTAAATATTGTATTATTCGTACCCCGTGTTCTGACGTGTTCCCGTTTAAACGCAACCTCCCGATATGCGTAAAATACGAAAAATATATTTCTGAAAACGTTTTTGCGAGTGTAATAATAAGGTAACATTATTACTTTGAAATTAGATCATAAAAGTTGTGCCGTTACTAAATCGGTGTCAAATTGGACTTAATTACAACCGAATTAACCAAAGACCAAATCAATTGGGAAAACCCCTAAACTTACAAACCCTAACTTTTTTTTTTTTTTTTTTTTTGTGATTTTGTATGTGAGATGAGTGTGAACCTCTAAAAAAAAATTTGTCCCTATTTATAGAGAAACAAGTGGAATGATGAAACATAGCTTTATTGTCTCGAATGGAGGAAGTTGCCTCCTCTTGGCAGCCGTCGTTGTCTTCCACCCTCACCAACATCAACCCGTGACTACTAGGGAGGAGGAAAGCCGATTGTGGTATGGTGATGGTGATGGATTCGTGTTTGACTTTGGAAAGAACAAGAAAAATACTACTTCTGTGTTTATGTGGGAGGAGACGAAAGAGAGAAAAAAATAAAAAGAAAATGAGCAGGGTTGAAAGGGATTGGGCGTTGGGGAGTAGATTAGGGTTAAGTTATTTTGTTTTTGTTATTAAATATTGTATTATTCGTACCCCGTGTTCTGACGTGTTCCCATTTAAACGCAACCTCCCGATATGCGTAAAATACGAAAAATATATTTCTGGAAACGTTTTTGCGAGTGAATAATAAGGTAACATTATTACTTTGAAATTAGATCATAAAAGTTGTCTACATTAAATCGGTGTCGATGAGACGCTTGATGCAGTTTTAAGTTACTTAGATAACATCTCGTTTTTGAATTCTAAATGTCAGTAACTGTTAGAAAATAACTAGTCTGCATTTTCCAACAAAATAATAGTATTATAATAATATGAAATTTTACGGGTTGTTATAGTTGAGATGTAGACAACCTTACCCCTTCCGGTTCTACCAAAGATAGAAAAGGACCTCCGACCTTACAAGGAGTAAGGATCGAACCCTTGACCTTTGTCTCCAGAGGCAAGGGTGTTAACCACTTAATCCAAGCCATGCTATTTTGAATCCTGCAAAAATGGCCTGCCTAAAATCACTGAATATTCTACATCATCCTCCTCCTCATTCACCACAAAGTCAAGGAATTACTACTCTTTCTCACTTTTTGGTATGTTTTCTAAACACGTGCAACACATTTTCTCGCATTCTTTCGACTTTAAAAAATAGAAATTGTTTTAAAACAACACAAATTACAATGACAATTTCATTTCTTTTATAGCGTGTAGTGATAAGGAAACTATCGCATGAGGATGAGGTGGTACCCTCACTCACACTTGACGACTTTTCTCATTTGTGACATGATGATTTTAAAAATAATGGGTATCGCGGCATGAGAGCCTCGCCAGTCCTATGTGGCACTGGTTTTAGCACCGCCAGTTCCGAGCCTGGATACCAAACTCGCCATGCGCGAGTGAACGAGCCAGTTGAATGACATGCGTGAGTTGTGATTTTTGTGATTTATTTTGTGATTTTGTGATTTTTTTTTGTATGTTTTCACAGTACAATGAGGAAGATGATTTAAAAAAAAATGTTACCTTTTTTGGGCATGGACAATGGTGTTATTGTTAACTTCAGAATTGGCTATTCATTTCAAAAGGTGAAACAAACTACATAAAACATCATGAGTTTTTTTTTGCGTTGGTGGATTATTGGGTTACCCATAATTATTGGGCTTTTGATAATATAATTTTATTTTATTTTTATTTTTTATTTTTTATTTTTTATTTTTTATTTTATTACATTTTTTAAATGTTATTTGTATTTTTATGTAATGAATGAAAATTTAGTTTGTTTGAAAAAATAAAAAAGAAAATAAAATGGTGAGTGAGGCCTTTTTGGCTAAAGCCATGAAGGAGGAGATATTGCGGTGTATGATTGATAAAAGTGAGTTATTGAGGTGGTGCTGTGGTTATAAAAAATGTGTTTGTTTTGGTTTATCACATCTCTTGGCAACATTACCTTAGCATCGCCATTCCCGCATTAACATAAACATGCACACTTTTTGTTCTCGTCGAGTTCTACCCCACAAGTATAGAAACTTCATATTTTATAAGTTTGATGAATTAAGTTTTACATCGGTTCATATTAAGATTTTTTTTTTTCTTTTATTTATTTATTTATTATTTTTTTAAAAAAAATATAAAAGCCCACTTAAAATGAAAAATTAATAATTTGGGAAAATATAATCAAAGTAGATATTGAATAAAAAACATAAAATTTTTAGAAAATACAATTAAAATATTTATATAGAAGATATTTCAATTTGATAAATATAAAGGTGATTTTTCATTTATTGAAACCAAATGGTTTAATGCTAAAACACATAACTTTCTCACTGACGACGTATATGCCCCTCCGGCCTATAGCCGAAGGGTCCGATACCTGACAACACATATGCCTTTCCGGCCCCTGGCCGAAGGGCACGATACTCCCAGCCGAAGAGCCTGATACTCTAACACAACAGTCCAAGATAAAGGGTACGATGTCAGGTCGTCCGTCCGAAGAGCTCACCGACCGACAAGACCTTTGGCATCTAGCCTGGATACACTTTGTCTCATCCCCGTGGATGTCGGACCTTACTCCAAGGATGTTGTCGAGATGAAGTCACCGATACGATATCAACGGTCCCATGAAGTACGACGGATGCGGGACCGACAAATGACATCGAGCGGTATAAATAGGCGCACGATGTTTGGGATTAAGGTATCATTTCACACACATACATTTATACTATACCTTTCGGTAAAACACATACTTACTCTTACGCGGAGTCGGGTCCCGGATAACACCCGGCGAGACTAACGCTGCTCATCTTAGCAGTATCTGGAAGGCTTACCCTAAGTCAAGGATAACCGCAACAACCCACAAAAATTACTTGACATTGGCGCCATCCGTGGGACCCAGATTCAATCTACCGAGTTGTAGGATGACGGGTTCGACACCACCGAAACTTCAGAGGAAGTTCCACACCATTGACAAGGGAGCGGTTGGAAGGTACGTGATCGCTCTCAAGTCAATGATAAAAGAACATAATAGCCGGAGGGATACTGTTGAGCCACTGCGGCTAGACTTCGAAGACGAGACGACTCTTGATAAGGACGAGCCAGCAATTAAAAAGAAGGAAATAGTTACGGGGAGCAAAGTGAAGGACGAAGACCTGGCGAAACCTTTCAAAGAAGTCTCAAATCTCCATTCAAGAGGCGAATCATCGAAGTTTTCCGCCCGAACACAAGATGCCCACCCACATCAAGTCAGTATGATGGGTCTACGGACCCCAAGACCATCTTAACCGATTCACTGAGCCGCAGGGCATGGGGAGGGCCAATGCCCGTGTGGTGCCGCATGTTCCAACAAACGTTGGATGGAAAGGCCCGAGGATGGTTTGATGGGCTTCCTCCGGGAAGCATTGATGAATGGGCGGCTTTTAAGGATCAGTTCGAGGCTCGCTTCTCCCTGCACAAAGCTTGTGTCAAGGACCCTACAGAGATCGCCAAGATAGTGAGAAAGGCTAATGAAACGCTGCCGGAGTTCAAAGAAAGGTGGACCACGGAGACAGGATTTATACAGGATGCTCCGGAGATCATGAGGATCTCCTCATTCATGAACGGGTGCAAGTGCCCCGAACTGGCCAAGCGATTCGCCGACACGATCCCTAAGACGGTGGAGGAGATGATGGTTAGGGTCGATGACTTCGTAAGGTCGGAGGAAGCTTTCGCGATCGAATTGCCCCGAGGGGAACACTATGATACAACCAGAAGAGCCTCGACGGGACCCTTCCGAAAGGACGAAAGGGCCGTCAGGAGTCACTACGGAGGAGACAAGAGGAATGAGGGACGGCATGCGTACTCGGGGAGAGACCGTGGAAGTTCACACCGCCATGGTGACCGGTCGGCTCCGTACGCGCCCCATCGCGGTGACCATCAGAACCGAGGCAACCCCCGCTTAACCCTGGATTCACTTATAAAACCACCCAAAGAAATCTTAGCTACTGAGCACCAGCTACGTCTACCTCCTCCAAAGCCGATGCGCGATCCCCCACGCAAGGAGAATCAAGATAAGTACTGTGATTATCATGGAGAGAAAGGGCACTATACGAATGATTGCTACCAGCTCAAAAGACAGTTAGAGATAGCGTTGGAATCAGGGAAGCTAAATCATCTGGTCAAGGATCTGAGACAAAAGGGAAGGAGAGAACCACCAAGGAATGACGCAGGAACTAAAGAAAAGGTCATCAACATGATCCGAACCTGGCCCGAACGGAGAAAAAGGAAGTCATCAGAGCAGGAGGAAAGGTGGATGAATGTGCCTATAACGTTCCCTCCCCTCCCGGACAGGGATGTGTCGGATGACCCTCTTATAGTTGAAGCCACGATGGAAGGGTATCTAGTAAGGAGAGTCTTCGTAGACGAAGGAGCTTCGGTGGAGGTGATGTTCGAGCACTGCTTCAACAACCTACCTCACGAGATAAGGAGTCGAATGAAGCGGATACGCATGTTTTATCGGGTTTCTTGGACAGTAACACGCCCATCGGGAAAATCGAATTAGACGTGTCATTCGGAGACGAGGGTTGTCTGGAAGGTCCGGATGAAATTCACGCTTATTCGAGCACCATCACCATATAATGTCATCTTGGGTAGGACCGGGTTGAAGATCCCGCGAGCCATACCTTCTACAGCTCATTCCATGATGAAGTTCCCAACCTCAAGGAGTTGCCACGTTGGTTACCCGTTCCGCCATCATTTGGAGTGTAGGAGGTTGGAAAAGTTGCGCACCATCGCTCCAGGCGGGATAAGGAAGATACAAGCACCGGAGAGGTGGGGTTAACCGAGGAAGTGGCGATCAACCCTGTCTTCCCTGAACAAGCCATAACGATAGGGGGTGCACTGTCCGCCGAGGGTAAGCAACGCCTCAAGGAGCTTTTACAGAGGAACATCGACATATTCGCATGGGAACCGGCGGATATGACGGGGGTCCCTAGAGGAATCATAGAGCACACCCTAAATGCCAACCCTTCCATAGACCCGGTATGTCAAAAACGCCGGATGTTGGCTGCTGATCGGAGTCAAGCAGTCACAAAGGAGGTAGAAGAATGGATCAAGGCCGGCATAATCAGACCAGTGAAATACCCCACTTGGATATCCAACCCGCCCGTGAAGAAGTGTGACGGAAGTCGGCGCATGTGCATTGACTTCAAGAACATCAACTCCACCGTCCCAAAGACTATTACCCTTGCGTAGATCGATGGAAGATCGAGTCGGTCATGGGGTATAAATACAAATGCTTCTTGGATGCTTACAAAGGGTATCACCAGTACAAATGGCGAGAGAGATTTAAGAAAAACAAGATTCTACATCGAGCAAGGAACCCATCGCTACACCAAGATGCCGCTCGGTCAAGAACGCCGAGCCACCTATCAACGGATGATAGACTCCGCCTTTCAATCACGGATAGGAGGAACACGAAGCCTATGTGACGACATGGTCATCAAGAGCAAAGAGGAGCAGGGAATGCTAGCAGACATTGCGGAGACATTTGACAACCTCCGGAAGATCAACATGAAGCTGAATCCTAAAAAATGCTCTTTTGGAATGGAGGAAGGAAAGTTCCTAGGGTATATGGTAACTTCAGAAGGAATTCGAGCAAACCCAAAGAAGACGAAGGCAATAATGGACATGCAATCGCCAAGAACCCTGAAAGAAATGCAGAGCCTCAGCGGCAAGTTGGCGGCACTTAATCGTTTCTTGGCTCGTTCGGCTGAAAGATCCTTACCATTTTTTGAAACACTCAAAAGCATCACCAAGGAGAATAAGGATGAGTACCGGTGGACGGAAGAGGCAGAATCGGCATTCCAGGAGATGAAGAAGTTGATAACAGATCTTCCCTCGCTAACAACACCGTCCGCAAAAGAAACACTGTATGTGTATCTAGCAGCCGCTGAGGAAGCGGTCAGTGCGGTTCTCCTCACGGAAAGGAAGGGAAGGCAGTTACCAATTCGTTACGTGAGTCGAACACTCAATGAAGCCGAGAAGAACTATGCCCCGATTGAAAAATTGGCATTATGTCTGCTACACATGTCGAGAAGGCTCCGGAGATACTTCGAAGCACACCCCATAAAGGTAATCACGCATCACCGATATAAGCGATCCTCAACAAGCCGGAAGCGTCCGGGAAGTTGGCTAAGTACTCTGTGGAATTGGGTGCATACAACATAACCTACGAACCCCGGAACGCAATCAAAGGCGGTGACAGCGGACTTCCGCTTAAGCGCCCATCGGAGAAAGCAATGAAGAGTACTTCAACCAACCCATGCCAAGAAGAAGGAGGAAGGAAATGGTTTTATATACTGGATGGGGCATCCAATAACAAAGGTTCCGGAGCGGGTCTCGCGCTTATCAATCCGGAGGAATGGAGTTCACTTATGCCATTCGATTGAATTGACAAAGACTAATAACGGCCGAGTATGAAGCCTGGCGTGAGTTAAGAATGGCGAGAGTATGCGAGTTCATAGCCTTGAGGTCCCGTGGACTCTAAGTTGGTGGCTAACCGGATAAACGGAGATTACGTGGCAAGTCATGAAAGTATGATCAAGTACCTAGCGGCAAAAGGAGTACATAGCCAGTTTTGAGAACTTCACCATCCGGAACATCCCCAGAGGTCAGAACCAAAAGGCAGATGTTCTCAGTAAACTGGCCACGGTCGCTTTCGACCACTTGACGAAGGAAGTGTTGGTGGAGGTACTAAGGGAAAGATCGACGGAAGGCAAAGAAGTTAACAATATTGTTGAAGAAGAGGGAGACAACTGGATGACCCCCATCATTCGGTGTCTCGAGGAAGGAGTTTGGCCGAAAGACCCCAACGAAGCCCGCAACCTGAGGATGAAAATCAATCAATATGTCATGGAAGATGGCGTACTTTACAAGAAAGCCTACTTGGTACCTATGATGAGGTGTGTGGGTCCCCTACAAGCAAACTACGTTATAAGAGAGATACACATGGGAGCGTGTGGTATGCATTCCGGTCCTCAATCGGATGTGGCAAAGGCCATGCGGCAAGGATACTACTGGCCTACAATGCACCGGGATGCTAGGAACGAGATAATCAAGTGTGACTCCTGCCAGATCCACTCCCCGATACCACAACTTCCGAAAACCAAGCTGACACCCATCATGGCTCCATGGCCCTTCTACCAATGGGGTATGGACATAGTAGGACCTCTACCACCGGCAGCCGGAAAGGTCAAGTTCCTCTTGGTCGCAATCGACTACTTCACCAAGTGGACAGAAGCCAAGCCGCTGCAAAGATCACAGGAAAGGACGTTACGAAGTTCGTATGGGATAACATAGTATGCCGCTTCGGTCTCCCCGCCGTCATCGTCACAGACAACGGTAAGCAGTTCGTGGACAACCCCTTTAAAAGCTGGTGCGAAAAGCTCAACATCAAGCAGGTCAATACAGCCGTAGCTCATCCGCAAGCCAACGGACTGGTAGAAAGAGCTAACAAGAGCTTGATGGAAGGAATCAAAACAAGGTTGGGGCGCGCAAAGGCCGGATGGGTAGATGAACTGCCAAATGTCCTATGGGCACACAGGACTTCCATCAAAACTAGTAACGGAGAGACCCTGCTCAAATTTCACTTATGGAAGCGGGCGACCATACCGGCAGAAATAGGCATGCCAACGTCGAGGTAAGGCGGATAAGAGAAGGATGGAGGAAGAAGATTCTCACCAACCAAGTAGAACAAAACGAAGAAGACATCCGCCTCAACCTTGACTTGCTACAAGAACGGAGAAGAGGCCCGTAATGGAAGCCCGATACAAAACGGCCGGAGAAGTACTACAACCGAATGCACGATCGGTTTCTTTCAAACCGGGAGTTCGTGTGTCGAAAACGAAGCCACAGAGAAGATCAAGGCAAATTAGGACCCAAATGGGAAGGCCCTATCGGATCAAAGAGGCAAACCTCAACGGCTCGCATAAGTTGGAAACTGTGGATGAAGAGGAAGTACCGGAAGTGGCACGCCATGAACTTGAAGAAATGTTTTCTTTAACTTAAAAGTATGCATTGTAAGCCTACGGGCATGAATTCTCGATTCTAAGTAATGATATATATTCCCCGTGAGGAGGAAAATTTTCCGCAATCATATCTCATGCGTAGTATGGACCGCGGAGATTAGCTACTCCGGCCGTATCCTAAAACCCAATTAAAACTAATTTACCCCGCAAGTGCAATGACACTAGGAAGGCCACACACCATTCGGTGGCGATCGCACACCCCGGATAATGCTAAGACATTAAGGGATGAGCCGAGGCATATATGCCCAAACAAGCACGCAGATACCCCCGTGAGCGTGACGACGCCTGTGGATGAGCCACGGTATACTTACCACCAAAGAAAACACTACCCCAAACAAAAATGCTAAGTCATTAGGGAAGGCAACATATTTGCTCACGGGCATAATTTAACGCCGAAAGTGTCAAGACATTAACAAAAAAGAGCGGCATACACGAGCATATACAAACCAAAATTGAGGGTCCGGTATCTGAACGGCCCGTCGATCATAAATAATAATAAATATTGTTTGACGAGCATACAACCAAGGAAGTACAAACAAAGCATCAAATTGTTCAAATACATCGGTTTAAGGCACGCAGCCAAATAATGACAACCCTATCCGACACTAAGACGCCCGGAGGTGCACGCTTACGGGTAGCTCCGGTTCCATCGTGGAGCACATTCATTAAGTCCGCGAGGAAGATGATAAGACCGCTTGATCTTCTCAATATAAGGAAAAGACCTTAAGAACATCTCATCGTAAGAAGCCACGAAACCTTTAACTGCTTCCATGTCAAAATCTGTCTGAGTGGCAAGAATCTCCGCGACCTCCTCATCACTCCGACCAACCTTGAGACCATCCAAATAGCCAGAGTCTATGGCGGTATTAAAGACACGTCCCCAAGCCTGTTGGTACTCATTGCTCCCATGTAGGCGCCGAACGACCGCCGGAATCAACTCTTTCACATAATTGAACCTTACGATCTCCTCGTGCCCAGCAGTCACGGCGAGTTTCTCGAAATCGCCTCAAAACGGCGACCTCCTTTCGATTCATCCAACCTCCGACTTTCTCTTCAAGGTCTCCTCCAACAATCCCACCTTTTTCTCCTCTCCTCATCTTTGATCTTTAACTCATTCAACTCCTCTCAAAGCAACCAAACGAGAACCCATCTCCTCTTCTTTCCGACCGCAGGTCATTATGTGACGCTTGAGATCCCGGGTTTCTGCAAGTTTTTGGTTAACTGCTTGAGCTCGGAGATTACTTGAGCTTGAGAAAGTCGAGCCTCGACACTAGAACAGTGGAGTGAGCTTTGTAGAGATCCGCGTAGTGGTGGCTCAGCGTTGAACCTTTGAACACATCGATGTAGCCATGGTCCCATGACACAACTCGAACCATCCTCTATACAAAGCTCACATCGGCCAAGTCTTCTTGCTCGACGGTATGGGCGGAGGGCTGATTACTCATCATGTCCCAAGACTGCGGCAGTCATCATTCGAGTGGTGTTAAGCGGTAAGCTCGAGCCAGGAATGAACGGTTCCCCAGAACCCCTCCGGCCAAACCCTCCTGCAAAAGGAAGACAGACTTGCAAGATTAAGAAGAGCAAACCGAAGTAAGCAAAGAGTTACAACATACCTCCGAAGGTGCTAGCCTGGGCGCCACCATGTGCACCGGTCACCGTCCCACTCGTTCCAGCTCCTAGTAAAAATAATAAAAAAAAAAAACGAAGGATATAAAAAAAAAGAGAGGGAAACAAGGTAATAACAACAGACATCACAAGTTTAAAAGGCATACCTTGGCCGGAGACATAAGGACTAGCAACGACGGGAGGATCTTCCAATGAGGTGGCCTCCGGACCACGAGGACCAGCGCTCTGATCACCCCCACCACCAGTCACACTTCTTAGCTCAGGACCGTCTACAGCGTCCTCGGGCATCGCGGTATTTATGGGCGACGCCGAACGAGTCCGCTGGGAATTATCCGGACTCGACGATAGATCAATGGAGGGAGTATTGGGTCTTCTCCTTTTAAGCAAGGCGGAGGGACCAGTCGAGCGCTTTTCCTGCTGTTTCCTTTTCTTTTCCTTCGCTTTCAGCACGGACAGATCAGCCTTCTCCACAATCCGTTGCGTCCGGCTAACCTCCGGAACCTCCTTTCCCACTTCCAAGGGTTGGGTGACATGCTGAGGTATCTCCGTCCCCTCGGCAAGAGGAGCACCCTTCCCCAACCTAGACCCTTCTTCGGACCTCAAACGCAAGTAGCGAGACATAGTAATAACTGCACATAAAAAGAAGGAATGGGTACTGATAACGCTACACGCGTCGTTCGGGGTCAAAGGAACTTCCTTTTCTTCGAGCAAGTTTTATAACACCCTAGGCAGTGAACCTAATCGTTGTAGTGTAGTAATTAGGGTAAGCCACGGTATTGATATCGTTCTTCAGGGAATAGGAATGCTAGTAGGGAGTTACTACGTTAAGGTTAAGGTTGAGGAAGATTATTTTTATCTTTTATATTTTATGAAAATGGAAAGGTACGAATCTCGGTATTGGATTTGGGGGTTGGTATTTCTCCGATTACTCTACTATTATCTAATTATCTAAACTAAGGTTGTGGAGTCTATGTCTAATTAATGTGTGCTCGTATGATAGTTTAAAGATGTGTTTACTTAGTTTGTATTACTCCTTAGTTATCTCCTATTGATGGTTGAGTGTCACGTCTTATTCCTAGTTGCGTTGTGTTTCTAAAGTTGTAGGGTATGCGTTTCTCCCTAACTCTTTGAACTTACCAAAGGGTCTTGTCTACAAATCCACATAGAGATCATAGACTCCTACTCTAAGGCACTCTTCTGATGTTTTAGCCTACAATCACTCGTAATCATACTCTAAGGTTCACAAAGATGAATCAAGCATTAACACACAACGAATGACCTATCGCATTACTAGATCATTAATCAACTAAGATAAGAAACAACCAATCAATATTCAATAACTAAGTTTCATACTTCCTAAGCAAACACACAAATAAATTAGCTTGACATGGAGAACATGCAAGCATACACACAAATAATCAAAGACATAATTGAATTAATGAAGTAAAGACTTATCTTGGTGTAAGATAGGGTTAAAAACCCTAAAATATCTTGTACAAGACACCTTAGGTTCGGTTTTAGGTTTTACTCCAAAGACTCTCCACACAAAGACCGAAAATTCGGATTCTATATATAGATTACAATTGCGACGGCGTCACCTTATGTTTAGTGACGCCGTGTGTCGCCGCCATTAGGGTTTCGTCTTGGCCACGTTAACCTTGCGACGGCGTCACCTTATGTCCGTGACGCCGTCCTCTTCGACCGACGTCGTCTGGATCGCATCTAGGCGTCCGAGTAGCGACGGCCTACTCTTTCACAACTAGACGCCGCCTTGAAAACACGAGTTTTGAGTTCGACCGTCACAATAATTCTCCGACGGCGCCGCAAATAACTCCCGACGCCGTCGCTTTCTACATTCAATGATCGTGAGTGTCGATTTCGACTTTGGCCATTTTCTTCATATATTCGCGCTTTTCGTCCAAATAAGTGCCATTCCAAAGATTTTGCCTTCACGAGACCTAAAAAGTGAAAAGGAACGATATTAAGCAATAACGGATACAAAAGTGATCAAATAAGGACTTAAACGACCCTCAAATGGTACCTTTTAAAACCTTATCAAATATCCCTACACTTGTTATTTGCTTGTCCTCAAGCAAATGTGCTTTTAGCCAATTAATTTATAAGTTAGGGTCATGAAGCATTAATTCAAAGCGGTCCACAACACATATAAGCCCCAAAAAAGTCATAACAAGCACGAAATTACATACTAGCACCTCACATGGGGTGTTTGGATACTCACATCTCTCGGTGTATAAATGAAATATAACAATATAGGAAATGGAAGATAAACACTCATTAACCGGTCCTAGTACATAGATTACCATAGGCTTGAGAATAGATCAAACCTCCATCGCTTACGTAGCACCTAGGAAAGACTATCAAAGAGGTCTTTAAAGGGTTGTAACGTTAGGCTTACGGTAGGAAATAAGGGTTTGGTGGGATAGGCTATTTAGTGGTGGTAAATCAAAATCTTTATGTTAATCGCATATGAAGAATGGCGTTGCTAAGCCAAGACTCGACACTCTAAACTCTAGATAACTCGAAATAAATAAACATAAATTTAAAGATAGATGTAGGATGGTAGCAGTTTTTTTTTTTTTTTTTTTTTTTTTTTTTTTTACACTTTTACTCTACCATCCTCTAAGATAACATCAAAATACTAGGGATTTACAGGCATATCCCTACACTTGAGTTTTTATTATTCTAACACTAATTTGACCCGATTTGACAAGATCAAAACACTTGGGGTACATTATTACGTAAACAAAGGGAATTTGAATTTAACGTTCCCTTCCCGTCATTTCATAAACTTTAACTTTTTCCATGAATCCCAATCATCCCAAAACCGTATACAAAGGATATGACTCGACTTAGCAACTTATGCAAGCAACTAGATAATTGAACTAAGGGTTTGGGGTGATAACAAACATTTGCACTAAAAGTGAGTGCATAAGGGTAGGCTAAGGCGATTTGGGTGTATATTTGGGGTGGGGTGTAAACAATGCTCTTCATTGATATTCGGAAAACCGAAACATCACGAGAACCGCGAAAAGGATAGGCTCGAGGGGTTAACTAGGGTATCGTGTACTAAAGATGAGTACAACGCAGTGGGTGTGGGGAATTACTCAACCGATGTGGAAGAAGTAATTATATTACGTGTATCAAACAAGGGTTATCCTAATGCCTATTATCATTTAGTTATTCCTAACTACACAAGTGTAGCCTCACTTGCGATCTCGGAATGCATCACAAAACAAGTTCTAGAATCTAATATACTACCGGTTCACACTCTAAGCATTAAAGATGAATGCTTTAATTCCTACTAATCTAAGGGCGATCCTCACATTTTGGGTGGAATTTGGGTGGTAAGGGTTTTGTGCTAGTCATATAACTTCCTATCCGTGAGACGCTTTTGTTAAAACTAATGGCCCACTCTTATATGTCATGAAAAATTTTAAATTTGGTGCCAAAATTACCCTAACCGACATTTTCTCATGGTTTATTACACAATCACAATTGACAAAGCAAATAATCAAGGATAAGCATAGTTTCAAAGTTCCGCTTTATTTTCCTCCCTACATTTAAACCGAACATTGTCCCCAATGTTCCCCGAAAGTATCAAAGTTATGATAAAAGAAGGTAATTAAAAACGAAAGAAACTAATACTCCCCTGATTAGCTCGGTAGGATCCGTGTAAAGTGGTGGTTAAATTCTTTTCAAGAAGAATTTATGCGTGAAAAGCTCCTTCCCATCTTATGTAACTTCTTCTTGACAAACTAAACCTGCACACTTGAAGAAAACAAACGAAACCTTCGCGTAAAATCGGCGGTAATAATATATATAAGACTCGATTTAAACTAGGATATAATGCTTGTGGAATGAATGTTTACTGATTTCTAAGAAAATTAAGACCGGAAAATTCCAAAATTTATAAGTAGCTCGAAAACGAGAAAAGTAATCGATGTTTTACTCCTTCGGCGTCGTCGGTTGCAATCTGACGCCACAGTTATCCCGACAAAAAGCGGTGCGATTTTACGGAAAATTTCGGAAAATTTACATCTTTAGAATCGGAAAAATTTCGCAAAACATTCATTATGACTCGATACAAGCATTTGACTCGAACAAACAAACATATATATCTTTTAATTAATTGTTATTCTCATGTTTACGTTTCTTTAGAAAACGTGTAATCCTCCCTACACTTATCCCTTATGTAAAATACCTTTATATGTAATTAAGACGAAGTTAAAACAAAATAAAGCATTTTTACAATTTTAAACATGAGGATAAACAATTAATAAAAAATATATGACACTAACAAGCAAACAATTAAGCATGGGTTGCCTCCCACGAAGCGCTTTTCTTTATTTAAGAGTCTTGTAGCTAGACTCGTAGTCGTGCTCCTACGTTTTTGCATCACCATCCCTCTCTTGCTCATACTTAAGCCATTCTAACGCTTTTTCATTCTTTTTGTAATCATCTCCTAATTCAAGGCATTTTTTGTAATACCGCTTAGTTTTCTCATGCGGGTACCTAAGCCCAATCTGCTTATCCCTTTCACTAAGCAATGGAATAGGGGTCATTCTATTACAAACCTCGATGTCCTTATGTTTAAACCTAGGATGAGCGCGTGGCATTTGGTAGATAAAATCTTCGACTTCATCAGAGAAAGTGATTAGACCGTCAATCATTCGTTCATTCAACCTAGTCAATTTCTTGAAAGGTTTCCCAAAAATTAATTGAGTGAGGTCCTTGTCTATAAATTCTCCTAAGTCTTCTAAGACCATGAACTCTACCAAATAAGTAAAACTTCCGACAAACACATGCAAATAAATGACTGCTTCAACAACATTGTTCCCATGATAAGTTAATTCTTTGACCTTGATTTTGTTGTATAGGTCCCTTGAAATTAAGTTTATAGGTAAGAATGAATTCAAATAAGCATCGAACCCTTCTAGTCCTATTTTGCAAGGGAATTGCATATTAAAGGGCCATCTTTCTCAATCCCGCACCTAGGGTCAAAACATTGGGATGGGTCCTCCTTAATTTCGAACTAACTTCTTCATTAATGACCTCCCGCTATCAAGTCTTTGCATCATAATCAAATTCCTCATCGAATCGAGTAATAGAAAGGACTTTGTTGTTGCCAATTCATCTCATTATGCTCTAGGTGATTACCAAAATGGTGGGTGGGTGAAGGGTTTTGTGGGTTTCGTTCTCAATCTCGGGATTGGGAACGGTAAAGTAAAAATCTTCGATGAAAATACGGATCATGGCTAATGGTGGTTTTTACGAGCGGGGTCACGAAGAAGGGGATAGACTAAGAGAAATCTAAAAGAAAAAAAGTTTACTTGATAGGAATCAAGCAAAGAAACCTAAACGAGGTGGACTACTAACTAGCTATTCTATTCCCGCAGCCGCGCCAAAAACTTGATAACGCCACACGCGTCGTTCGGGTCAAAGGAACTTCCTTTTCTTCGAGCAAGTTTTATAACACCCCAGGCGGTGAACCTAATCGTTGTAGTGTAGTAATTAGGGTAAGCCACGGGTATTGATATCGTTCTCTGGGGAATAGGAATGCTAGTAGGAGTTACTACGTTAAGGTTGAGGAAGATTATTTTTATCTTTTATATTTTATGAAAATGGAAAGGTACGAATCTCGGTATTGGATTTGGGGTTGGTATTTCACCGATTACTCTACTATTATCTAATTATCTAAACTAAGGTTGTGGGAGTCTATGTCTAATTAATGTGTGCTCGTATGATAGTTTAAAGATGTGTTTACTTAGTTTGTATTACTCCTTAGTTATCTCCTATTGATGGTTGAGTGTCACGTCTTATTCCTAGTTGCGTTGTGTTTCTAAAGTTGTAGGGTATCGTTTCTCCCTAACTCTTTGAACTTACCAAAGGGTCTTGTCTACAAATCCACATAGAGATCATAGACTCTACTCTAAGGCACTCTTCGGATGTTTTAGCCTACAATCACTCGTAATCATACTCTAAGGTTCACAAAGATGAATCAAGCATTAAGTACACAACGAATGACCTATCGCATTACTAGATCATTAATCAACTAAGATAAGAAACAACCAATCAATATTCAATAACTAAGTTTCATACTTCCTAAGCAAACACACAAATAAATTAGCTTGACATGGAGAACATGCAAGCATACACACAAATAATCAAAGACATAATTGAATTAATGAAGTAAAGACTTATCTTGGTGTAAGATAGGGTTAAAACCCTAAAATACTGTACAAGACACCTTAGGTTCGGTTTAGGTTTTACCCAAAGACTCTCCACACAAAGACCGAAAATTCGGATTCTATATATAAGATTACAATTGCGACGGCGTGCACCTTATGTTTAGTGACGCCGTCGTGTCGCCGCCATTGTGGTTTCGTCTTGGCCACGTTAACCTTGCGACGGCGTCACCTTATGTCCGTGACGCCGTCTCTTCGCCTTCGACGTCGTCGGATCGCATCTAGGCCGTGCGAGTAGCGACGACCTACTCTTTCACAACTAGGCGCCGTCTCTTGAAAACACGAGTTTGAGTTCGACCGTCACAATAATTCTCCGACGGCGCGAAATAACTCCCGACGCCGCCTTCTACATTCAAATGATGTGAGTGTCGATTCGACTTTGGCCATTTTCTTCATATATTCGCGCTTTTCGTCCAAATAAGTGCCATTCCAAAGATTTTGCCTTCACGAGACCTAAAAGTGAAAAGGAACGATATTAAGCAATAACGGATACAAAAGTGATCAAATAAGGACTTAAACGACCCCTCAAAATGGTACCTTTTAAAACCTTATCAGGTACACACAAAAAATAATAATAATAATAATAATGATAATAAAATAAAATAAAAGTATGTGTTTGCGTTACCATTCTTCTCGATATCCTTAAACTCCGGACGAAAGCCAGAATGCTTCCAGACCTTCGTCAACCCAACCTCATACAAGAGACCCGAATGGACAGGCCTAAGCTCCACTATCCCCTCGCACAACTTCTCCACATCGGCGTCCCGATATCCCCCCGAGGGAACATCGTCCGAAACGCTAGAGTCCGGATGTCTCCAAGGCATGGCATCTGGAATTGCCCTCCGGTCTATCAAAAAGAAATTATCCTTCCAATTCTTTAAGCTTGAGCAAGTCTCCTTAAAGATACGTCCCGGAGAGTTCCCTCCGGTTCGACTAGCGAAGAGAACCAAAGCCTTGTTTATTCAACTTGTAAAACCCAAATAGATTCACGGTACTCGAATCTCAAGACTCGACAATATACTTCAAACATCACAAGCCTATTCAAATCCGATGGGCACGAGTTGGGATATGTGAACCTTGAAGTACCTTATCACCCTCGGAAGAAAGGTAGAAACGGAACTCGCTCTCCCGAAAATGTAAAATCGCTCATACAACCCAATAGCATCCTTCGGCAGTTTCTCCATAGTAAAATCTATCGGAGGTAAACGAGGATTGAGGTCCCTAGGAATCCCATAATCGTTAATAAGGCCTTCCAGCTCCCCCTCGGAAAGCACGGAGGAGTAAATGTGCATGTCCGACTTGGGGACAAGGTCGGACGCCGGATGCTCTGAGCCCGAAGCCATAGAATATCGAGAAGACAACGCAAATAGAAACGAAACAAAAAGAAAAGTGACGCACCTGAATCTCGCCGGAATACTCGAAGACAAACAGTAATAAAGAGAGGTGAGGTAAAAAACTATGAGTGAAGGTTAAAAGACTTATATAGGCAAAAGAGGTGGGGACACGAAACGTCACGTCGTGTCAGAAGGGGGCGAATCTGAACCGTCAAACGAATACCACCCTCCACGTGGCACGATCCCACGGAAAACGGTCAAATATTACTTTAACCTATTTTAACCTAATGGGCTTGGGCCCATTACCCCTGATGAAGCCCACATAACCAGAGTTGGCCGAGACACTCCGAATGAAACCAACGGACAACTATATTAAGTATCATGCCACTTGTCAAAAACAAGTAACACGATACTGGGGGGGACATGACGACGTATATGCCCCTCCGGCCTATAGCCGAAGGGTCCGATACCTGCCAACACATATGCCTTCCGGCCCCGGCGAAGGCACGATACTCCCAGTAAGAGCTCGATACTCTAACACAACAATCAAGATAAAGGGCGATGTCGTCGTCCGTCCAAGAGCTCACGACCGACAAAGACTTTCGCATCTAGCTGGATACACTTTGTCTCATCCCCGGATGTCGACCTTACTCCAAGGATGATGTCGAGAGCGATGTCACCGACACTATCAACGGTCCCATGAAGTACGACAGACGCGGGGACCGAGACGGTGACATCGAGCGGTATAAATAAGCAGCGATATTTGGGATTAAGGTATCATTTCACACACATACATTTATACTATACCTTTTCAGTAAAACACATACTTACTCTCTACGCCGAGTCGGGTCCCGGATAACACCCGGCGAGACTAACGCGTCGTTCATCTTAGCGGTGTCTGGAAGGCTTACTCCTGGTCAAGGATAACTGCAACAACCCACAAAAAATTACTTCGACACTCACAACTCAAAAGTGATTAAAAGTTCAAACATCAATAAATACATATTTGAAGACAACCATGTAAGAACCTAATTACACAAATATTTGCCATGAAATCATGTGCATCTTAGTAGGGCTAATATTTGCCATGAAACCATGTGCATCTTAGTAGGGCTGGTCTAAAAATCTGACCGGACTGGATCGGGTCAAAAACCGATTTGGCTCAAAACATCGGACCAAAATGTGTTCAGTCCGGTTCGGTCCAACAAAGCATATTAATGGGTTTTATGTAAAATTGGACCAGACCGAACGGATCGAGGACCGAATATGATGAAAAGGTGGACCGAGGGCGGTTCGGTCTGGTTTAGGCTGATTTGTCGGTTCTGTCTTATTGGTTCGATTTAGCTTGATTTGTCAGTACGATCCAGTCCGCAGTCTATTAAGCTCAACCCTACATCTAAAGGGCCGTTTGACTTGAAGGTATGAAAATGAACAAATTCTTTCATTCCTAACATAATTGTTTGGTTTTAAAAAATAGATATAAAACCAATAAAAATAAACATTTTCTATACCCGCCTAAGATGGTCGGTATACAAAACTCATTCCCATACCTATATCAATAGTCATACCTTTATACTTACCAAACGCCCCATAAGTTAAAAAAAAAAAAAAAAAAAAAAAGTTCTTTTTACCACTTTACTAGTGTGTTAGGGTTTATTTATAAAAACATTTTTTCACCAACCATCCATCCATTCAAACCAAAAAAAAACCCGATCCATCTCCACTTCACTGCCTCCACTCCCTTCCCAAAACCCTAAAACTCTCTCACACATACACCATGAATTGTTCAAGTAACCTTTCATTCACTCAATTCAATTCATCATCATCATTATGACTGTTATATATATGTTAAGTGCTGTAACTGATCTGTTATTTGTTTGTTTTTACAGTTTCCGGCGAGGTGCCGGAGGAGCCTGTTGTTTCCAAACCTTCCGGACTCCTTTTCGAGAAGCGGTTAATCGAAAGACACATTAGCGTGAGTTAATTTATTCAATTTTTGTATTTAAATTAGGGCTTGGATGTTCAATTTACTGTTTCGATTAGTTTTCGAGAAGCCGTTGACTGTACGATACATTAGAGTGAATCATTTTGTATATAATTAGGGCTTGGTTGTTAGTTTTACTGTTTGACGTTGATTTGAGATGTTCGGATAAAGTTACAAGGAGCGATTGACCGAACGATACATAATTGTGAGCTATTTTGTGATATGTTGTTTAAATTTGTATATGAATTAGGGCTTGGATGTTAAATTTACTGTTTCGATTAGTTTACAAGAAGCCGATGACTGAACGATACATTAGTGTGAATCATTTTGTATATAATTAGGGCTTGGTTGTTAGTTTTACTGTTTGACGTTGATTTAAGCTGTTTCGATTAGTTTACAAGGAGCGATTGGCTGAATGATATGTTGTTTAAATTTGTGTATAAATTAGGGCTTGGATGTTAAATTTACTGATTCGATTAGTTTACGAGGAGCCGTTGACTGAACGATACATTTGAGTGAATTAGTTTGTGTTATGTTGTTTAAATTTGAATGTAATTAGGGGTTGGATGTTAAATTTACTGTTTATTGTTAGTTATAAGCTGTTTCGAGTAGTTTACGAGAAGCGGTTGACTGAAGGACACATTATGTGTGTTATTTTGTGATATCTAGGGCTTGGATAGTAAGTTTTAGTGATTAATGTTAGTGTTAAGTCACCTCGGTTTGTTTTTGTGAGCGATTGTTTGAACGATGCATTAGTGTGAGTTATTTTGTGATAGGTTTATGAGATATCTTGTTTTAAAGTTTTGAATTTGTTAGGGCTAGCAGGATAGTATGCTTTAGTGGTTAATGTTATATTGAGTTGTTCGGTTTACTTTCGAGAAGCCGTTGACGTAATGACACATTATGTTTGTCACAGTTTAATCTAATTTGTATATAAATAGGGCTTGATTCGTAAGTTTGAGTGGTTGATGTTGATTTTCGAGAAGCGATTGTATGAATGACGCGTTTGTGTGAATTAGTTTGGTGATACCCCTCTTTGGCGGGATCGGGTACGTGAGTGTAAGCTATTTTGTTATATGTTGCTTAGAGTTTGAGATAGTTTGGGCTTGGATACCAAGTTTATTGTTTGAATTGAAGTATGAATACTGATGGAGTAAGATTTGTCGAATTTTGATTAGGAATCTAGGATAATAAAGTCTAAAGAAACTGTAACAGTATCGCTATCAAAGTGTAATTATTGGCTTCTGTATTGTGATACGGCTAAGTAGTCACTGTTTTTTAAGAAGCTATTGATTGAAAGACGCATAGTTGCAAGTTTTTTTTGTCTAGGGTTTTTATTATGGAGTAGTATTTTTAGCAAATATTAGTTAAATCTGTGTTGTTGGTCCCTTGTAGTAAAGAAAACAAAGGGGTTTGTGAGTAATTAGGGTGCAAATACTAGATGCATCACTTAAACAGAAATATGACTATAGATATTGAATGTTGATGATGCTATAATCTGTCAAATCATTGAATAAAATTGGTTTTGTTATTTTTGTTTATTAAAGTGTATTGATGTTATTTATTTGATTTTGACTAGGACTTTGGAAAATGTCCCGTGACCGGGGAAACTTTGACCTTGGATGACCTTGTGCCGATTAAAACTGGAAAGGTTTGCGTTCTGTTGTTTTATAGACTAATCTTGTGTTGCTATAAGTTGACATCGTGATCGTTACTTGCACATTGATGCTTAAAATGTTTAACAGTAATTGGTGATGTGTGCAGGTTGTGAAGCCTAGACCAGTGCAGGCGGCCAGTATCCCTGGGATGCTTGGAATGTTCCAAAATGTATGTGTTTCTCATCCTTGGTAATCTTTGGTTTGCGGTTTTGATTAGTTCTAAGAAATTTGTACTTAACTATACAATTTGGCCATTTAATTTAGCGCTTATGTGTTTTTTTGTTCTTTCTACTTTTGATGCTAGGAATGGGATGCCTTGGTGTTATCTGCTTTTGCATCAGAGCAACAATTACATACAACAAGGCAAGAGTTGAGTCATTGTTTATACCAGGTATTGCTGATAACTAGCTGCTCATATTTTGAATCATACGTTATGTTCGAATAGTCAAATTGTCAACTTTTGAAAGGATCATGTTTATTTGGCAAGCCTCATATGTAGTTTGTTAATGTGTCTTTGAGGTCCTGAAATTAGGATGTTAAATATATCTCATGAGAACACATCATGTTATTTCCAAAGTTCCAATTATTCTAGTCACTTCATGTACCACTTAAGGATATAGGTATTAGGTTAGTGCGAGATTCCGGAGATCTCATATCTCTAGGTCCCAGTCACTATTAGACTAAAAATCTGTGTTTTTGTTGAAGAGAGTTTTAGCTCAAGGCTATATTGCTCAAACTGGAAATTTGAGAACCCTTTAGTAAATTAGTTATTTGCTTGTTGATAGTTCTGATATCTCCTCGAATTTTAGTGTTGTTACAAAGTATTGGGAGGACTGGAATTTTAAGAATCTGACTTAGAACTCTTATGGTTTTAATTCCTATGCCGTAGAACTTGCAGCGACACTTTAAAAAGTTTTTGGGTGATGACATAGCTTATGTTATCTGTGTGAGAATAGTTTGTGCTGGGTACTGAGAAACCACATGATGATCTGTTCTTATTGCTCTTTGTGGTTTAATAAAGAAGCTCATTGCGCATCTAGTTTTTATGCTCTTTAGATTCATATCTGATTAACAACTCGAGGAGTTGTCCTGGTTTGCTTTGTACTGTGAAAACAAAAAAACCAACTGCTTACTTCAAAGCCTACAAAAACAAAACCACTAACAAATTCATTGACGGTTTTGATGCAGTCTGGTGCCGACTGTCAGTTTTGGTTTTGTGTTTACAACTAACTTATATCTCTGTATTGACAGCATGATTCGGCTTGCCGTGTAATAGCAAGGTTAAAGAAAGAACTTGATGAAGCCAGGACAATGTTGGCACATTTAGAAAGGCAAGCGCCAATGCCAGCATCCACGGAAGTTGCAGCAAGTTCTGCTTTAAGCAATGGGAAAAGAGGTTTTTGTTTGCCATACTTGTGTGCTCTAATATGCTTTATGCTGTTATTTGATGACTCATTATGTCCTATTTGGTGTGACAGCTGCCGAGGATGATGAGTTGGGTCCTGATGGTAAGAAAATTCGGCAAGGAATTTCATCTGCCATAATTACCGAGCTAACGGATTGCAACGCTGCACTTTCACAGCAAAGGAAGAAAAGACAGGTACTCTATCCATTATTCTTTATCATGTTATTGCGTCTCAGGATATCGCTATTAAAAGTGATAGACACAAGTTTCACTTGTCATTCTGATACTCTATTTCAGGTTCCTCCCACATTGGCTCCCTTGGATGCTATTGAGAGGTATACACAACTCAGTAGTTATCCTCTTCACAAAACAAACAAAGCTGGCATTTTGTCTATCGATGTCCATCAATCAAAGGTACACATTTTCGATTCATACTTATGCATCTGTTCTGTTTATTTATATCACTGGACATCTTGTCCCTCTGTTAATATGATTTTGAGCTTCCTGTGAGATGAAATGTTTTTACTTTTTAGTATGATTAAAAGTTAAAACGTATGCAAGTACAAAACTGTTGTGCTGTTTGAATAAAGTTCAATACTTGAAACTGATATATTGCAAGGGATTTTTTATAATACTGAAGTTTGACTAAGATCCCGTTTCTTTATTTTGGAGCCTTCATCAGTTCTTTTAGTAAAACATGTTTGTTCCAAACAACCTGGTATTCCAATTTGAATATAACATTTGTTACACGAGTAATAATCTGTTTTTTCCATTTCAGGATATTATTGTTACTGGTGGTGTTGATACGAATGCTGTAGTCTTCAATCGATCTACAGGGGAGAATATATCTACGCTCAGTGGCCACTCCAAGAAGGTGTTGTTCATTATTTGGTAAACAGTTACAGTTGTCATGTTTGGATGTCGTTAGCTTATTTTTGAACTTCGTTTTTTTGCTCTTAGGTCACCAGCGTTAAATTTGTGGGCGATGGTCAGATGGTTGTTAGCGGTTCAGCTGATAAGGTAAGTTCATTCTTTATTTTCCAAATTTGTGTGAAGTAGTTTAGCAGTGTTCTATTTGATGTTATTGAGCTCAAAACTTGAAGTCTTATTAGGGATTTCTTTCACCAGCCTTGTTGAAACCTGTATTTTCTCCTTTGGGTTTTATTTAAACTTAAATGTCTACTGGAAGCCAATAAAGGGTCGCTCATTAATGACTAAAAATGTTTAGTGGATTATAAAAGTTATTATAGATTTGTTTTCACATTAAAGTGAGTTTCTTTTATTTGCCTGCAGACTGTTCGTGTGTGGCAACAGTCTGAAAATGGAGAATATGGTTGCAAGCATGTCTTGAAGGATCATACAGCTGAGGTAATCATGTTTATTTCTTGTGTTTGAAATGAAGACATTTTGTTTTTGCACAGTTGCATTTTTTTTCTTTTTTTGCTTCACATTAATCGTTTTTTTGTGTGTGTGTATGATGTGGGAAGGAGGGTGGGCAGGAGTGGTTGGTTGGTTTTCTTATGTCAACATCTGTTCACGTACTTTGTTGTTGATGGCCATGTTTGTTTTTTAACACTTAGTAGATACAGTCGTCAAGCTTGGTAGTATTATCACACCACGTGCTCATGTTCATATCCATCATGTATATTGGTGTGTGGCCTCAAGATACTTTTTTTGTGTCTTAGGAAAGAGGCCATCTCCTCAAACAGGATTATGGATCTTCACCTAACTAATTTTACTTTATCTAGCAAATGCGTTGCACTTGTATTAGGGACACTCTTTTTATTATTAGTTTATTCCTAGTCTTCTACCAGTTTTATATGTATACGCCTCTAGTCTACAGAAAGGTATTTTTATGAATTGCACTTGATTTATTTGACCTTTTCAACTCCACCCACTATCCGACCTGCTTAATTCCACAACTATTTTACGTTAATTGCTAGACACTTGGATGAAAGACCAGCTTTTCTGGATATTTTTTATTTAGATTAGCACTTTTTATATAGTCCAGTACCTCTTTAAAGCTGCCACTTTAATGATGTTACTTGTATTGATTACCAGGTTCAAGCTGTGACTGTCCACGCAACAAATAACTACTTTGTTACTGCTTCTCTCGACAGCTCATGGTGCTTTTATGACCTATCATCTGGCACATGCCTTGCACAGGTTTGTTCTTTACATGGAAACAAATAGCAATTGTTAGTTACCTAATGGTTTCTGGGCTAAGATTATTATTGTGGTCAATGTGTAGGTTGAAGATACATCTGAATCCCAGGGTTATACGTCAGCAGCTTTTCACCCCGATGGTCTCATTCTTGGAACAGGCACCTCTGGGTCTGTTGTTAAAATTTGGGATGTCAAAAGTCAGGTATTTTTCTAGCCATTTGCTTATAAATGATTTGATTCCGGTTACGCTACATCTCTAGTGGGTCAAATGGATAAAAGTTATTCAAGTGTATTTTTGATGAATAAGACCTTTATTGAAATAATCATATTTCGAATTGTGACTCAACTCACCCATTTTACGGAATTTGTTTGGTCTCTTCTACCAGTCTGATGTTTCTTCTGTTGTATTTGTAGGCCAATGTTGCAAGGTTTGATGGCCACGTTGGGGCAGTAAATGCAATATCCTTTTCCGAGAATGGTTACTTTCTTGCTGTAAGTGATCTTTTATTCCCCAAAAAGGCCTCTTGGAAAGTGTTGCTTAGCTTCAGAACATACTAACCGTTAGTCTCATTATCTCAGACTGCTGCTCAAGATGGTGTTAAGCTGTGGGATCTTCGTAAACTGAGAAACTTCAGGACGTTTTCACCATATGACGAGAACACCCCTACACAATCTGGTAATGTCTGTTGAAATTGCTTGGCCTGTTTGTCTTTAGCTAAAGATGACAAGTTTGACCCGTTTACTAGTGAATGGGTTATAATCTACTACAACATTGTAAATGTATTTACTGTTTTTGGTTTTTCTGCAGTTGAATTTGATCATAGCGGAAGCTACCTAGCAATAGGAGGTTCAGACATAAGGTATGTTGTTACATACTTCATTTTTGTTTGTACTAAAGGTTGCAAGTTTAAACTGTTGATGGGACGCTCTACATATTTTGGTTGTTTCTGACAAACGTTGTATCTGTATTGCAGAGTTTATCAAGTTGCAAGTGTTAAGGCCGAGTGGAACTGTATTAAAACGTTACCTGATTTGTCTGGCACAGGTTTCATTCTCTCTTGTATTAGCTCTTGCGGCTTTTAGTTCTTTCGTCTTTTCATCATGGTGACTTATTTGTGTGTGTTAAATCTGTATCGCAGGTAAAATAAACTCAGTAAGATTTGGTCCTGATGCAAAATACTTAGCAGTCGGGTCGATGGATCGAAACCTTCGGTTGTTTGGCTTGCCTGGAGAAGATGGTGACATGGAGTCTTGAAAACATCTTTTGACTTGTTATGGACGGGTTTTAGTTGAGGGTCAATTTGTATCATTCGGATGTAGCATTTTTCAATGCCTATGCATCTTGTGTTCATGAGATTGGTCATTAGAACTTTTACATTTATGCAAGAACTGGGGTTCATACTTTATATGTAAAAACGATGCCTTTCTCTTAACTTTGTATTGTATCACTTTCATTGCTTAACGACTAAAAAAGCATATCTGGCGTTTATGAAAAAAAATGGTTTTTTTGCTATTTTTTCAAAAGATTATATTTGAAGTTTACGACCACAACTTCACCTTTCTTGACGTATTGCAAGTCTTAATGTCCAGTTTTTGTCCCTTTTTCGCGTTCAAGATGTTTGCTGTAGAAAAGATAATAGAACCCATCAATTTAAAGTGCGTAAATAGTGTTGCGAAACTCAATGTTGCAAAAAAAAGCCTACGAGGCCGATTAATCGCCGTTTAGGTTGGCCAACTTTTTCTATTTGTGTAAATCGGTCAAACAACTTGGTCAATGATGGTCAAATTGTAGAAAACATACAAATCTCGCCGGAAATACCCAAAACTTGTTGTAAACGTTCTAATAATTTATAATCATTGTTTTTATCTATTAAAAAATGTTTTTTTTTAAAGAACTTGTTGATGATACCCAAAACTTGCCGGAATTACCCAAACCTCCAAAAATGTCAATCCTATCAATCATCAATTAATCCCGCCTAGACCAATTACAAGCTACAAGGAGGATGACCGCTCAACTACTAATTCGCGATTTATTACAACCTTGGCTTGTTACAATCATACTCAAACAGATGATTTCACACATACGTATATTGCTGCAACCATAATTTAGGAACCGGATCACCGTAAAAATATAACCGAAATTTGTAAGATAACTTCTGTTATTTAATAATCAACATTCTCCAAATCTGTGCATGCTTTACATCAAAATTTAAACATACACTTAGTGATAAACATAGCTCATTAAATACCGAGTAATAAGAAAAATACTTAGAACCCTCAACTTTTTAAGTTAATGATAACATAATACAGAAATGGATGAATACATCCTGCCTATAATAAAATTCAAGCTTGGTGTATATAATACAATTCATAGAATTAATAAATGAGCAATCTACCACACAGCTTTCTAATGCGCCAAGACAAAATCCTCTTGGCCTAATCACGTCGTTGAAGGTCCCAAACAAAAATGAACCAAATCCTCATTGAACCATAGGTTGCATATAATATTAAGGATACCGAGAAGAATGCGCGAAACCCCACAACTACAAGGGTAAGGAAAAACAGTTGTTATATCAGAGAGGAGAAAAGGAATACATTGTATTGGCATGCTAAAAAAATCCATACTAGAATGATTCCTAGGCTTAAGATTCGAAAGGTGAAGTAGTACCTCGACATTCTTTAAAGCAAATGATTCTTCATGAGCCAAACACTGATTTCCAAATGTATCACAACGTCCACTAGTTCCGTTTAACCTACACAGTCGGGACAACAGACATTGATGATGTTATTTCCAATATTTCAGCAGAAAATTAGTACAACTATATTAAGCAAAGAACTTACAAATCTTCATCCAAGCTTAAAGCAAAATTTCCACCTCCTCCAAGTGCTATCAGGTTATTTAGACACATGTAAAAGTACCGGTTTGCACCTTTTCAAAACAAAAGCAATTGTATTAACATGTTATTTCCAATATTTCAGCAGAAAATTAGTACAACTATATTAAGCAAAGAACTTACAAATCTACATACAAATGCTTACCAGTCGGTCTAAACAGCCTTGGTGCACCATACAACGTTGTGAAAACAAAGGTTTCAGATGTCCCCTGCCAACACATTCAGTCATTCACCGTTTAGTTTTTGCATCAATACTATGAATTTATGAGGCAGCTAACAGGCTAACTTACTTGATACTTCCTCTTAGGTGTAGGGTTCAGCGGGCAATTTACCAGACCACCAAATACTGCACCTTGAGTATCTCCAGTTATCTAAAAGTAGTGAACAAGTTCTATCATGTAAGAGAATATTGTAGTAAAACATACAAAAAGCATAAAACTACGCAAAGTTTGTAACTTTACCAGCAAAGAAGGGCCGGAAAGATCAGCACTCTTCCGAATAAGTGTGCGAAGTGATATGCCATGTTTCACCGTACTGCCCTTAATTTGAAAGAAAAAAGTAAATACATATATACACGTGAACCTACAGTTTTTAAAAAAAAGATTATAACTTCTTGAAGATATTACCTATACAACAAGACCCATTGGCAACCTTTGACTATATTAGGTATCGAAGCCTGAAGACACTGGTATAATTCAGGAGAAACGAACAAAGAATCAATATTAAGGTCGATAACAGCTGGCGTTGGATTATTTGGTTTAGCGGCATCTTCAAAGGCTTCTGAGCTGCTGGTGCTTATTTCTGAGCCCTGATCTCCATTTTCTTCTCTACCATTTGACACTTCTTTATTCTCGGATTTTATGCTTGTTTCAGAGCTTTGTGTGGTGTTTTGTTCACGAGGATTAAATGTATCATCATCCTCGTCGTAAGTATCTAAAGGGATGTGTTGATATGAAATATCTTTATCTTTCCATCTGTTTGGAAGTGATTGAATTGGCTTAAGATGCTTATCGTTCTTGTTCGGACTGGATTCACTTGAGGGCGTATGTAAGTAAGTACTGAAGAGATGTAACTGCCATCCTTCGAATGTGACCTGGCCTACACATTAATATATCCATGTTACAAATCAACCATATTTTCAAGCAGCAGGACCTACAGATTTCTACAACGGCAGGTAAACACTGTATTGCAGCTAGAATTTGAATAACGTAAAACAATCACCAATCAAGCTTCAAGCTTTAAGTCCATCTAAATCCTAGCGGTTAATTGTCTAAGCAGTTACGATTGAGCAGAAGCAGAAGGATTTCACTCAAACATATCAGGTTTAGTTACTGTATGAATATATATATGCAAACAGAAACTAAATCCATCAAACATGAGGGTGTTTGGGGTTGCATTTTGGAGGAGATTATCTGATTATTACTGTATGAATTATATGCAAACGGAAACCAAGTCCATCAACCAGAAACAAAGATGTATAGATCTTTTCAACAAGACAGTGCACATTCAACTCGCGCAAAATGAAATCTAATCCAAACATACACGACATGATTCCTTACTTCCTAACTTCGCCAACCTACATGGCTACATCTACCCAAAGCTTCTATCTTTTCACACACCCGATACTAACCTGATCAACTTAACTCTAATAACCCGTCCCACATCAGTACAAGATAAAACATTTCAACCCCTTACAAGTCTAAAGTAATGGGATACTAATATACCCTTTCACCATGTTTCTTAGTCGAACCACGGGCATTACATTAATAATCACAACATCATAAGCAACAAATTGTCACCTAAACTTTATAACTATGAATCTAGCTACTTTCCTAATAAGGTGTTTGTTTAAGCTTATTTGTGGGCTTATTATGAACTTATTTGATTTCGGCTATATTTCATAAGCCTCAATTTTCCGGCTTATTTTGGGATTAATGGGCTTATATAAGGCGAAATCAAATAAGCTCGTAATAAGCCCACAAATAAGCTTAAACAAACACTTTATTAGGAAAGTAGCTAGATTTATAGTTATAAAGTTTAGGTGACAATTTGTTAGTTATGTAATGCCCGTGGTTCGACTAAGGTTATACAAGCCCATAAGTCCCAAAATAAGCCGGGAACATTTGGGCTTATGAAATATAAGCGAAATCAAATAAGCTCATAATAAGCCCACAAATAAGCTTAAACAAACACCCCCTAAACAAGTTCAAAAACTACAGAAAACCCATTATAAATCTTGATCCAAAACACCATAATATCATAATATCAATCAAATAAGCTCATAATAAGCCCACAAATAAGCTTAAACAAAAACCCCCTAAACAAATACAAAAAGTACACAACCCATAATTAATCTTGATCCCAAACACCATAATATAAATCAAATAAGCTCATAATAAGCCCATAAATAAGCTTAAACAAACACCCATTATCTTGATCCCAAAAACCATAATATCAAACAAATAAGCTCCTAAATAAGCTTAAACAAACACCCCCTAAACAAATACAGAAAACCCATTATAAATCTTGATCCAAAACACATAATAAGCTCATAATAAGCCCACAAATAAGCTGAAACAAACACCCCCTAAACAAATACAAAAAACCCATTATAAATCTTGATTCCAAACACCATAAAACCAATAAAAAGAATGTACCTTTGGAGAATTAGATGAATCAGAAAAAAGATTTGTGAGTTTGTCTGAAACTCTTTCTTTCCAAGAATGCATTTTTATTACAAAAATTTTATAAAAAAAATGTGAAATTTTTATAAAAATGTGGGATTTCTAGAAAACCTTAGAAAAATGAATCTGAGAGAATTTTGATTACGTTTCGTCGGTGATCAGCAAAAAGGTAAAGGTATGACAGCTGTCTCTTTAGATTTTTCTTAATTTTGGTTTTTTTTGTTTTATGGTACCTACTTTACTTTAGGCTTTCCATGATAGTAAACCCTAGATCCGAAACTCTAGGAAGGCGATTTTGGCGAAAAGGCGGCGAATAGGTTTTCAATTCTTCATCATGACGAATCGAGAGAGGTTTAAGCCTGATACTTGGTATGATGTTCCTGTCAAGAAGCACCGTAACAACGTTCAACAGCAGAAATCCAATGGTTCAATCGAGGGGGTAAAATTCTTTGTCTCAAACCTTCCGGAAGGTTGCTCTTCGGCCGATCTGAAGGAAATTCTGTTAAGGTTTGGGGATGTTCAAGGAATATACATTGCTAGTAAATATGATAAGCTGGGGAAAAGGTTCGGATTTGCCACGTTCAAAGTGCCGAGGAATAGGTTGGATTTGGAGGCTAGTCTTAAAGATGTATGGATTGGAAGCTATAAATTGTTTATTGTTCCAGCAAGGTTTGTGAACGGACAGAAGATTACAATTGATAAAGGAAAGAAGATCGATAGTACGGTACACAAGGAATCGGTGTGGAAACCGGTGAATGGTCCGGAGGAACAAGTGCATGGGGATGATCAGAATGGAGGGGATCGTATGCATGTTGATGTTAACCCGTCTGAAGAGGTAGATCAGAGATCGTTTCGTGATACTCTCTTAAACAATAAACCGGAGCCTAAGATCCCTGAAGTGATCGTTCAATCAGAAGGAAAGCATTTGCAGGAGTTGTATGGGTGTGGCATCATTGCTAAAGCTTCCTCTTTGGGTGTTCTCAACTCGTTAAGAAGTAAGTTAAAGGAAGGTTTCAGGGATGGGTGTAATATTTGTTATATGGGAGGTATGACGGTTTTGTTAAGCTTTGATAATAGTAGTGGAAAGGAGACTTTTCTATCTAATAATGTAGTCTGGAAAGACTGGTTTACTTCGGTTGAGCCTTGGAATGGTCAAGTGGTGAAGACGGATAGAATTGCATGGTTGAAAATCCGAGGCATTCCGATTCATATAGCGGATAAGGGGGTATTCAATGATATTGCTGGCCAATTTGGAATGGTGATCGCGGAAGCACAATACCCTGATGAGGGTGACATATCCTATGTTATTGTGGGAGTTTTGTCACAGTCGCATGCACGTGTTGAAGGGAAGTGTCGAGTTATTTGGAGAGACTCTTTGTATTTGGCTTATGTGGAGGAGGATTTGGAGGAGTGGGTTCCTGAATGTGTGATTGATTTAGAAGATGAGGTGGTAGAGGTATTGGATGATCCAGTGGAGGAACCGGTCAGTGTTGATACGCATTCGGAAGAGATAATAGTTGAACACCAGGTTATCGACCATGCAGTGTTGCCACACTTAAATGGTCACTTTGATCATTCTCTGGGTGCCGGGTCTACGTCTAGAAGTTGTAAAAGAAAAGGTGGCAAATATTCTAAGAAGAAGGGGACATATCGGCGATCAATGTCGCCACTGGATAAAGATAGACCAAAAAAGAGGGTACGTGAAGATAACGATATTTTTGACATTGACAAGCTTATTTTCGATAAGCCAGTGCAGGTGGTAGCGGGTAATGAACAGATTCAACAAGAGGTGTTTCTTACTCCGGATTTAAATGACCGAGTGGCTGCTAACGTGAGTAATGTAAGTACCAGTATTCGTGAAGAAGTTATAAGAAGAGAAGTGGAAGATACCTTATTATTTGCTAGAGACCTTGGAGTTTCGAATTTGGAAAACTTTCAGGAACCTCTAGCTAATGCGGTCAACGATGAGAGCTTTCAAATGGTGGATCAATGAATATTATGTCCATAAATATTCGTGGTATGGGTCGGGTAGACAAGGCGGGTTGGATATCGAATATTAGAGTGGCTAATGAGATTAATTTCGTTATGTTCCAAGAGGCGATTATGAGGTGGATTGGGTTGATGCTACGGGTAGATCGGGGGGGATAGTGTCTATGTGGGATAAGAAAGTGTTTCAAAAACTTTCGGTTCTTAAACATAGGAATATCCTTGTCGTTCATGGTATTATTAAAAGTATTGGTATGAAGGTGGGGTTGGTTAATGTATACGCTCCTCAAAAGATTGTTGATAAGAGAGTGGTTTGGAGGGAGTTGGAGAGGATTATTAGCCAAGATCCTTCTGTTTGGATTGTTGGCGGAGATTTTAATTGTGTTCGAGATAGAAGCGAAAGGAAGAGTTCTAAGTTTGATGTTGTTTCTACGAACGAGTTCAATGATTTTCTAGATGGGTTGGATTTGCACGAGTATGGTTTACAAGGCAGAAAATATACTTTTGTTGCGGGTAATAAGTGTAGCAGGATCGATAGAATTTTTGTGTCCTTAAATTTTCTTAACAGGTGGCCTAACGCGGAATATCGAGCCTTGCCTAGGGGAAAATCGGACCATAGCCCCTTGATCCTTAAAGTTGAATATAGGAACTTTGGCCCGAAACCATTCAAGTTTTTCAACTCATGGTTAGACCGAGATGGGTTCGCTGATTTGATTACCACCAATGCTGGCCGATTCTGTGAGAATACATGTCCGGATATTTTCCTGCTTCATAAACTAAAGTTCATTCGGAAAGCTATTGTGGAGTGGAAAACTAGGAACATGAGGTTTGAGGAGGAAGAGGTTCAAAGTATTCGTGTGGATTTATACGAGTTGGATGGCGAGGTGGAACACCGGGATTTACGGGAAGAAGAACAGTGGGTTTATTGCGAAGGGCATAGACGTTTACGTGAGATTGATGTTGCTATTCAACAGGATTTGAGACAAAAGGCGAGGGTGAAATGGGCCAGGGATGGGGATGAGAACTCGAGTTTTTCCATGGTGTGATCAACAAACGAAGAGTCTCGAATTGTACCACAGGTATTATGACTAACGGGTTTGGGTAACCAAACCTAATCTAATTAAACGTGAAGTTTTTCCTTTTCGAGGATAAGTTTGTAGAAGAGATGGAAGATAGGCCGAACTTGGTATGTGACGATTTGAAGATGATCTCTAGTGCAGAAGCCGAGTCTCTAGTGGGTCCATTTACGAAAAAAGAGATTAAAGAGGCGGCTTTTGAATGTGGTAGTGACAAGGCACCGGGTCCTGACGGGTTCAATTTCCGCTTTATCAAGAGATTTTGGCATTTATTTGAAGATGACTTCTTGAAGATTTTTCAATCTTTTACGACCTTTGGGAAGATTAATAAGGGGTGGGGTCTTCTTTATTACTCTTATTCCAAAGGTGGAGAATCCGGTGGGGTTGGGAGAATATCGCCCCATTACTTTGATTGGGGTGATAAGCAAGGTGATATCGAAGGTCCTTACTAATAGATTAAAGACGGTGATGGAGTCGGTTACTTATGAGACTCAATCGGCCTTTTTGTCGGGGAGATATATATTGGATGGTCCTATGATTATTAGTGAGGTTATGTCTTGGGCTAAACGGAGAGATAAAGAATTATTTTTGTTCAAGATTGACTTGAAAAGGCGATGATAACGTTCATTGGGGTTTTGATTTCGATCATGAAGCAAATGCGTTCCGGATAGGTGGTGCGAATGGATCCACGGTGTCTTAGCTTGACTTCTTCTTCGGTATTGGTGAATGGCTCTCCCACATTCGAATTCTCGTGCAAGAAAGGCATTAGACAAGGTGATCCTATCTCTCCATTTCTCTTTATAATTGTTATGGAAGCTTTGTCAGCATTATCCGGAAAGCTTGTCGTATGGGCGCGTTTGAAGGGTGCGTCGCGCTAATAATGGTCCGGTCCTATCCCACTTATTATATGCGGATGATGCGATGGTTATGGGTGAATGGTCGCAAGCGAATTTTAATTCTCTCAGAAGAATCTTGCGGGTTTTTCGGTTATGTTCGGGTCTTAGAATCAACATCAATAAATCCACGTTGTATGGTATTGGGAAGCCGTATATGGAGGTGCAAGCTAAAGCTCTTTGGCTAGGTTGTCGATTTGGAGAGTTCCCGTTTAAATACTTGGGGATCCTGGTTGGCGGTAATATGTCTAGAATTAATAGCTGGGACCCGGTGATTCAAGTGTTTAAAAAACGGCTCTCTTTGTGGAAGGCTCGTATTCTCTCCATGGGTGGGAGATTGGTGCTAATTAAATCTGTCTTGGAGAGTATACCTACGTATTATTTTTCTATGTATAAGGCGCCGATAGCGGTCATTAACAAGCTTGAAGGCCTCATTAGACGGTTTTTATGGGGTGGGACAGACGAAATCGAAAAAATACACTGGGTGGCTTGGGATAATGTAGTGAAATCTAAAGACTCGGGTGGATTGGGTTTGAGTAGGCTTTTGGAGTGCAACTACTCGATGTTGTTCAAATGGATTTGGCGCTACAAAGTTGAGGATAATGCGATGTGGAAACAAGTTATTGAGGCTATTCACGTTTCTAATCGTCGGTGGGATATGGTTCCTTGGAATAAACAATCTAGTGGGCCGTGGAGCAAGATCGTTAAAGCTGCCTATGCGACTCAAGTTCAAGGGACGCGGTTCATAAATATGATTCGTGGGATGCTTGGTGACGGGAAGGATATCCGTTTCTGGTTGGATTCATGGATTAGCGATATGCCTTTGCGAGATCTATTCCCTAATCTATTCCGTCTTGAAAGAAACAAGTGGTGCAAGGTGGTCGACCGCATTGGAAATGATAATGATGCTGGTTTAGTGCAATGGGAGTGGAAGCGATATCCTTCATCGGATGATGAGACACGGGAACTGATCGAGTGCTTCCGTTTAGTCACGACTGTCCGGCTGCAACATCGTCGTGATTCGTGGAGATGGAATTCTGATTCTAATATCACGTACACGGTCAAGGAAACGAGGAAGTGGCTTCGCAACGATCAAGGTAACTCTAATGGTGACGTTTATAAATGGTGTAAGTGGATCCCTAGTAAATGCAACGTATTTATGTGGAGGACGAGCTTAGATAGAATTCCCACGGCTTCTAACTTGATTCGTCGGAATATCAATATTGGGGATGGGTTGTGTAGTTTTTGCGGAGAGGTTCCCGAGAGTACAGATCACATTTTCACAGGTTGTCTGCATTCGAATGGGTTATGGAGCGGGTTGGGTACGTGGTTGAAGCTTCCCCCGATGATCATGTTCTCTGTCAAAGACATTCTTCAAAGTGTTCAGTTATTGCCAATGTCTAGTTCCCGGAAAGAGATCATTTACGGCATTGTTGTCACCATGTGTTGGAAGATATGGTGACCTGAATGAGATCATTTTCAAGCAAGGAAAGGCTAACGTGTCCAAAACGATTGCGGAAGTGAAGGCTATTAGTTATTTATGGTTGAATAGTAGATCGAAAAAGGTTAAGATAGATTGGAAAAAATGGTGTGTCTTTGATGTAACTTGATGTATCGGTTTGTGGTTATCTCCGGCTTGGAGATAATCCGTTGTTTCTATTAATGAAGTTAGCCTTTCAAAAAAAAAAAAAAACCTACTTTACTTTAGGTTTGGTCCTAGTCGCGACACAGGACGACTGGGACAACCCGCACCACGCCGCCTTTTCTCTCCAAATGACTGGAACAACCCGGATGCCCAAATCGGCGATCCAAAGATTTTTTTTTTTTTTTTTTTTTTTTTTTTTTTTTGAACTAGCTTAACTTGATGCATGCGAAACAAGTTTGGGTAATTTGGTTTCGGTGCACACATTTAAGACATTTAGATATATATATATATATATATATATATATATATATATATATATATATATATATATATATATATATATATATATGCATGTACAAATGAAAGATGACAAAACATAGCCTCAACATCGGGTGAAAATGTGACCGATGTTGCAAAAAATGGGTCGACGCCGGATGTGGCAACCGGCCACCGCATTCGTTGCAACCGATGTCAACATCAGTTGGGGATGGAATTTTTTGAAGCCCGACCGATGTAAAAGTCTCCACTGCGACAAGCCTTACGTGTGCGAAAAAGATCATATCTCAAACATGATTAGACGTGGGCAGTGACGGAACTAGGGTAAGTCTTAGCTCAGTTTTCGAGTTTTTACACTCAGTTCTCGAGTTGAAAAGGAAGAGGAAATTAAAGAAAATGGAAAGTTTTTTGTGTTTTTAAGTCTTTTTTAAAGAAGGAAAGGGAAACGGAAAAGAAATAGAGAGGAAGATTAAATCTTCCTCTCACTTTTGGGAGGAAAAGGAAAGGAAACTGTGTGTAAAGACTAATATACCCTTTTTAAAACATTTGACATTAATAATTAAAGGGCATATATGTAATTTGACCAAGTTATTTTCCTTTTCCTCTCACTCAAGAACATGATTACGATTACTTTCATTTTTTTTTCTTCTATCTCAAGAACATAACAACTAACACTTACTTTCTTCTTCCGTTTCTTTTCCCTTTCCTATTCTTTTCCATTTCCCATTCCTAAAAACTCGAGAACTGAGCGTTAGGGAAGGGAAATGAAAAAGAATAAGGGGAAAAGAAAGGGAAAAGAAAAGTAAGTGTTAGTTGTTATATTCTTGGGATAGAAGAAAGGAAAATTAAAGTAATAATAATCATGTTCTTGAGTGAGAGGAAACAGAAAATAACTTGGTCAAATTACATATATGCCCTTTAATTGTTAATGTCAAATGTTTTAAAGGAAGCACCTACGCAAGCACCCCATGTAATCCTAGCCAAGCACCCCAATAGGTTTGTGGGCCCCATCCATACAACACAAGCTTTTTTTTTTTTTTTTTTTTTTTTTTTTTTTTTAAATAATTGTGTGTGTAGTGTTTAGGTATATATATATAGTGTATTTATTTGTGTAGTGTTTTTATATGTATAGTGTATTTAATTGTGTAGTGTTTTTATATGGTATTTATTTTACGTTATGTTTTTTAATTGTGTATTTGTTTCCATTTAATTAAACAATAACGATAAAACATTAGACATTAAAACATTAAACAAGTATAATAACAAATGTTACTAATATTACAACGAAATCTACTCCACATGAAGATTATTAATGTCATCTATAAGCTCATAGAGTATTCCACTCGATTGACATGCGTGATCAACTGGATTTCTTGCCAATTCCAGTGATGCCTCCAACGTCTTTATTCTTGCCTTCCACAAATTGTTTTGAGCCAATAGCATGTTGATCGTTTTATCTTGAGTTTCGCAGTTTGAGCACTGCGTTGAAGAATAGGCTTCACCAAAGTACTTTTGTTGAAATATTTCCTTCCACATGAAGTATTGACACCCATAGTCTTTAGTCCATGGCTGTTACATGATGAAACAATTATAAGAAATGTATTCTAAACAAACAAGTTATTGATATATTTACGCAAATTAGCAAAACGTTTAATTATTTACCTTTGATAAAGGACATGCATAATACTTTAGACCACAAGTTTTGGGCTGTTGGGATGTTCTTTCAATTATAAATCCACGTCGACAACGACACAAGAAAGGATTTTCTTGTAGCATTTGGCCAAAAGAAATTGTATAATTATTCACAACATAAATCAGTAATATCATGGTTCACAAAATTAGAAGCTTCAAATACATAAATAACCAATCTTGTTATAGATTAATAGTTGATACATGGTTCACAAAATTACAATATAACTAGAAACTAATTTCAATCACGCCCGAGGCGTAGTCGCTCCAATGATGTTGTCATCTGTCCCACACGAGACTCTAACTCTGAAATGCGTCTCCTCAATCCGTCAATCTCTCGCTCGTACTCGTCAATGCGAGACGGCTGTAACAAAAGATGAGGAAGAACCGGAGGACGTTGTATAAAATTGTCCTCATCTGCAGCTGGAGGTATAGCTGGAGAGGGAGGCACATAAGATTGTGAAGAAGGCACATAATCTGGACTCTCAACACGAGCGGGTGTGTTGTTGACACAATGAATGTCCCTCCATCGAATGTCATCCGATTCTGTAACAAAAGATGAGGAAGAACCGGGCGAGGGCAATCAGTAACAAAGATGACCGATCGTTTACTATAAATCGATGTCGTCTATACATGTTTTGTCATTTACAATATAAATCAATAATTGTTTTCTATGTCGCTCTAAACATCCTCTGTCGTTGAGTAAACATATGTGCCCATCCCGCGGCTGAGTCATTTCTGTACCATCTCCATTGCGGGTGATTATACGGGAGTGGTGAGTTTTCATCAAGAATCGCAAGAAGAAAGTAAGCACCCTGGTTTTCCCCCACACGAAGAATCACAACGGGGGTCAATGTTGGTGTTGTATCTGGAAGATACACAATAGATTGTAAATTGGCTATACATACAATAGGACGGTTAAGAGCTGTAGCAATAGCCACGCCCGTCTCTGGCATAGTCATCCAGTAACCGTAGGGTGCTGGACCTTCAAACCAATTCATCGAGTTACGAACATTTGAAAAATAATCCCCCCACATTCGCCTGTAAACTTCCTCGTGAGTGTCTACCTCTTCCTTGGCAATAACTCGCATCATGGGCCACATTCGTTCCTGATGACGAAAACCTACGGCAAGAGCTCGATAGCCTCAATTTCCATCACCTGCCACGTTAAAGATCCCTAGGATCCAAATCGGAAAAGAGGTGGAATTTGAGCCATAAAATATTCGCTAATGTCATCTGGAGCATAAGTGGTGTCTTAAGTCGCCTCGCTAATGTCATCGCTAGCTTCTTCATTTATATCCGGGACGTTAGAAGGCTCTCCCATATAAGAACGTGTCTCGCACTTCTTCATTTATGTCTGGGACTTTTTAGGTTTTGTGTAGCTTGCGGTGCCTTGTGGGGGTTCTTCGTTCAAATCCGGATCTTTGTTTAGACTTGGATTTGTTGTCCTTTCGCTTCGGACGTCCACGATTATCGTCTTTAACAAAGAGTTGTTGGGCGACTTGATTCAGAGGCGTATATACCTCGAGCTGTTTAACATATTTTTTTGACAAACGACGATGCTTTGGTAAAAACACTTTGGAATTTTTGTACGTCATCTTGACAAGAAAAATATTCAGGCTCTTCAGGCCCTTGAGCACATTTTGATTGATATGCCATCGGCAGAGTAATTTGTTTACGTTTGAGAATTCTTCTCTGCATGCCCCAAGCAACAGTAAATCTCTGTCGGTGACGATAAACCGCGGGTAATATTGTTCTTGTATCACCAACTTAACACAATCCAACACCCATTTGAAATTTGGCTCTTTTTCCTTGTCCAAAAAGCTAAACGCCATTGAGAATGTTGTGTTTGTTGGAGTAACCCCAACAATTGTAAAGAATGGCAGTTTAAACATCGTGGTGTTGTATGTGGAGTCCATCAACATGATTTCCGGATATGTTGTCCACATGGCATATGACGTCGGGTGAACAAAAAATATTTCATCCAGCTCATTTGTGTGGTAATTTATCCTAGGGTAATATGTATAACCTTGACGCTGCAAATGTACTAAAAGGAGTTGTATCGGAGTCAAATCACCACGACTGTCGCGACGTATCTTTTCTTGTGCATTATACACCGTTTTAATGGTAGACACGTTATTCGGATCGATCCCTTTTAGTGAAGAAAGTATAATTCGTGGTGCTACATGCTATTTTGTCATCTACTTCACCAAAACTAACTCACTTTCTTTTAATCGCATGGCCTGTGAAAAACCATGGAACGAGTCTGGAAAATCATGATTATGCCTCGGACACTTAACCTTCAATATCCAACCATTTTGACGTTTTATAAATTTCGCTAGTAATCTGAATGGGCAATTAATTTTAGCGGTACTAGTCTGCCGTTCAAGTTCATCTTCTAAACCTTCACGTGCAGACATCCCATGTCTAGAACACAAAAATTCGATAGAGTACTTATAGCCCCTATCTGTTTTACTTTTTCCTTTAATAATAAGAAAACCAATCGATTCAGCAGTAGATCGCACCCAATCAGTTAAAGCAACTTCAGTACCGAACACCTAAAAAATAAAAAACACAACAACTTTTATAAAAAACTTTTCAAAAACTTTGATAAAAAATACAACCTTGTACAAATTTTTTTACAAACTTTTATAAATACTTTTATAAATACAAATTTTTTACAAACTTTTATAAATACTTTTTATTAACTTTTTTTGTAAATACATTTTTTTTACAAACAATTATAAATACTTTTTATTAATTTTTTTATAAATACAAATTTTTTACAAACTTTTATAAATACTTTTTATTAACTTTTTTTATAAATACATTTTTTTTACAAACAATTATAAATACTTTTTATTAACTTTTTTTTTTTTATAAATACATGTTTTTATAAATATTTTTAAAAATACTTTTATTAACTTTTTTTATAAATACATTTTCTTATAAATACTTAAAAAAAAACTTTTTATTTACTTTTTTTATAAATACTTAAAAAAAACGTTTTATATAGTTTTTTTTATAAATACAAAGAGGTGTATGTGTTTTGCTGTGGTGAGACGTGTGTGGTTCTCGTTGTGTTTACACGTTTTTTTTAGACCGTTTATCCAGCTTATGGTTTCTGTCTTTGTGCAGTTGATATTGGCTCTCTCTCTCTCTCTCACTTCTGGCAAACCACTCTCTCTCTCACTTCTGCAAAACCACTCTCTCTCTCTCTTAATATTTTAGATCTAAAAATTTTAGATCTAAAATTTTGATCTAACAAGTATTATACTTGTTAGATCTTGAATATGGTGATGATATTGTGTTTGTGGTGATGCTGTGGTGGTTACGTGTGTGGTATATGTTTCGTTGTTAAAGTTTTTAGATCTAAAACTTTTTTTAGATGCTTGAAACTGCTATGTTGTTGAAAAAATTATGAGGTTTGTAAAAAAAACGTTTACTTTGTTTGATTTTCTTAAACAATTTTAGATCTAAAATTTTTATCTAACAAGTATTATACTTGTTAGATCTTGAATATGGTGATGATATTGTGTTTGTGGTGATGTTGTGGTGGTAGTGGTGATGTTGTGGTGTTTACGTGTGTGGTATATGTTTCGTTGTTAAAGTTTTTAGATCTAAAACTTTTTTTAGATGCTTGAAACTGATATGTTGTTGAAAAAATTATGAGATTTGTAAAAAAAACGTTTACTTTGTTTGATTTTCTTAAAAGATTTTAGATCTAAACTTTTGATCTAACAAGTATTATACTTGTTAGATCTTGAATATGGTGATGATATGGTGGTAGTGGTGATGTTGTGGTGGTTACATATGTGGTATATGTTTCGTTGTTAAAGTTTTTAGATCTAAAACTTTTTTTAGACTCTTGAAACTGATATGTTGTTGAAAAAATTATGAGGTTTGTAAAAAAAAACGTTTACTTTGTTTGATTTTCTTAAAAAAAAATGTTTCATTCTTAAAGTTTTTAGATCTAAAACTTTTTTAGATCTAAAGTTTTTTAGATCTAAAAAATATTTGATTATCTGTTTGTATGTTTGTTTTGCAGGTTTGCATAGGAGGACCCTTTGTGGGCAAAGCCTACGCAAGCACCCCATTTAATCCTAGCCATGGTAATGCAGATTCATTACTGGATGGTAAAGTGATAATTTTTAATTCACTTTGCAACTTTAATGAAAAAACTTAGTGTTTTGGTCTAAAAACATTTCATTCTTGGATGGTAAAGTGACCATTCAAGGTCACTTTGCAACTTTAATGAAATAAACCCGAGCTAAAAAAGGCAATGATGATTTTTTTAAAAAAACTTAAAAGAGTTTTGGCATGGCAAACCGAATTTGCGACCAACATGAGCTAAAAAGCTAATAATCGAGCCTATTCGATAAGTTTACCTCTTGTGTGTTAAATGGTGAACTAGACATGGTGGATCGTGATGTTGTTGCTTGTCTGCATTGTTGCTTGTTGTCGTGACCGTGAAACTTGTGGTCTGTATTAGTTCTTGCTAGTTGTTGTTTGTTGTTGTTCGGACCACTTGTTCATTGTTGTTGTTGATTGTTGTTGGTTGTTGTTCTGGACCACTTGTTGCTTTCACCTGGGATTATATGGGGTGCTTGTGTAGGCTTTGCCTTTGAGAATCTTAGTACATTCTTGTGAACTTTGCCTTTGAGAATCTTAGTACATTCTTGTGAACTTTTGCAGTTTTGGAATCCTACTTACCACATTCATGTTGAAAACATGTAACTTGTGAAACCTGTGAACTGGTGAGTCTTGTGCTTGTGCAGTTTGAGACTTGTGAGACTTTGTGCAGTTTGAGACTTGTGAGACTTGTGCAGTTGTGAGGCTTGTGCAGTTGTGAGGCTTATGCAGTTTTGTGAGACTTGTGCAGTTCCTGTGAAATGGTGACTTTGTGCAGTTGTGACTAAAAATTTTCCGAGGCGATGATGATTTTTGAGCCTTAAAACTTTCCGAGGCAATGATGATTTTTGAGCCTTAAAACTTTCCGAGGCAATGATGAAAATCGAATGGACGGTAAAGTGAGATGAAAATCTCACTTTGCAACCTTAGAACTGAGCCTTAAAAATTTTTCAACTACGTTTTTTTTAAAAGTTCTAAAACTGAAAGTTATAAAACTTGTAAAAAAGTTTATAAAACTAGTTCTAAAACTGAAACTTGTAAAAAAAAAGTTATAAAACTTTGTAAAAAACACTTGTAAAAAAAACTTGTAAAACAAAAGCTATCAACTTGTACAAAAAAACTTGTAAAAAAAACACACCAAAACTGGAAAGTGATGTTATGTTGGTATATTTTGGCACGGAAATCGAGACACAAATGATTAGCTACCAATCATTGGAAGCCAAACACCTCAAAAAATGCAGCACCCCCTACCATGGGGTGCCTGCATATGAGGACCCGTTTTAAAAAGGGTATATTAGTCTTTATATAACATACGGTTCCGTTTCCTTTCCCTTTCCTCCCAAAAGTGGAAGAAATATTTACTTAACAAATCTTCCTCCATATTCATTTTCCATTTCCCTTTCCTCCTTTAAAAAAGACTCAAGAACACAAAAAACTTTTCATTTCCTTTACTTTCCTCTTCCATTTCAACTCGAGAACTGAGCGTTAGGGTCTCGAGACATCCATAGACTTTCGTGTTGTAATGTATCCGTTATTTACAAATTACGATTGTAGTATTGTTTAGTTTATTGTAAATGAACTTGATTACTTTGTATGCTGGTTACGTTCCTTGGTAAGGGTGTGGCACGCAAAGATCATCACGATGTCACTTCTTGTATGCGTCGTGATCATCATGCGGTGTTTTATTGCAAGGTCAAGGAGGGGTTTTGTGACCGTTTGATGGCGAACAAAGTAAGTACGTCTTAAAAGGGTGTGTTACTGCATCTGTCTCATAAATCATAATATATGTCTACTTAAAAATGTACAAAGTTTAAGAAAATTATATTAGCTAGTAACTACACTTCTCACCTATAAAATCTCATCATAACACGCTAAAGTCTATTTAGATTGGTTACAAATTTCAAGTGGACATTTATTTGGGAACAATAAAAACATATTAATACGACACTTCTGAATGATGGATGGAGTAAATTATTTGTTTGTACTATAAAAATAGAGTCGTAGCTTAAAAACCAAATATAAAATGAGTTGTGACGTGTTACCACACCTTGTCCTCTGATCAAAACTCTTCTTGAACCTGCGTCGGGATGACAATGGACGAGAAAAAACAGATGACACCCATCTAAAATATTCACAAGTGTACCCGTCAAAATACCTATGAGTGTACCCATGAACCCATTTATGTTGAACTAAAATTTATTATAATACTTAAATATTTGTAAGGTTGTTGGTGTATATTTAATAATACCCAACTCTCTAGAAAACATAATAAATAATTGTAAGGTTATTTGTAAGTTGTTGAAGAAGTAGGATGTTAAAAGAGCCAAGTAATTGAAATTTTGTGTTTTGTTAATGAAATTTTAAACTATTTTACTTTATCTTTTGAAATGAACTAATATGACTATGATATGGTGTAATGATGTTTCATTTCCTAGTTTGAGACATATGTTTAAGTATTTTGTAAACTTGGTATTTAGTAAATTGATATGGTGTCTTATTACACTGTTTCATAATTAGTTTTCATATCACGACTTTGTGCTTTTGTTGCATTTCTCCAACCCATGGGTTTACCCATAGGCAACAGTGTTATATCATGTCCACTAATCAAGGGAGTCAAAGACAATACTGTGACACATGATGAAAACAACTCAAGAGAACATGTAGAGGTGGTTAGAAAAAGCAATCGTGTGAGAAAACCACCCCTAAAGTTAAAGGATTAAATGAGATGGAAGGCTGTTGATCCCAGTTGAGCAAACGATCCTTTATAGAAACTGACTTAACAAAGACTTATTAAGTATCACGCGAATTTAATACTTAATCTTAAGAAGAAGAACAATAAACATTCAACACCTCAATATTATTATTAATCTGAATACTCTAACCAAGATTAGGGTTTTACAACCTTGAAGTGTATCGACCTTAGATATAAAACATACGTATATCTAATCTAACCTAGGACCTCCTTTTATAGGCTAAGGAGTCCTTTACATAATACAATACGTAACCTACAAGATAAATATCTTTTCCATATTTATCTAATACAAAATATTAAACCGACTATACTAAACTAGCAGTGGTTACAATACAATATCAGTGATTTCACATTACTACTACCCGCAGTTTATCTTCAGCAGTGGATTCATTCTTCTGTCCGTGGTTTCATTAACTCTGTCCGAGGTTCCAACACTTAGAATAATTCATGACTTGAGGAACCTAAAACCCAACAATCCTCCCCTAAACTTGATACATTCAAATAGAATTCTCAAGTTTCCTTTAAGCTCAAAACACCTGAATTGGAGGATGTATCCAAACACTTACTAGTTTTAAGAATTTTCTCATACTTCAGCAACAAACTGTAAGCTTGACCATCATAGGGCATCAACATCTTTAAACCACCAGGCTTCACCATCTGAGAAATAACTCCTGGATAATTATTCAATTTAGGATAATCACCTTCTACAAGCATATGAATAACTTCTCCAGAAACAGTTAATACATGAACTCCACAAGTTTGATATAAAAACCATCTTGTAACTTGACCATTGTAGAGTCCTTTTCATTCAGGTTCATCATGAGTAGGTTCAAACAAAATCTTCAAGTGATCATAAACCATTCTCTCATGATTGTCATCTGGATGTACATCACCAAATTTATTCTTGTAGAGCTTCCAAAGATTCATCAAATCATCTTTATCCAGATATTGAAGCATCTGTGAAAATGTCACAAACTCAGAAACTTCATTACTGACTCTTTGTATTTTCCAGCATCCTTCACTTCCATTAAGCTCAAATTCATAAGAGATAATTTGATTACCATCTTCATTCACTTTCATTCTTTTAGAATCAGATGTCTCCTGAATCTCAGATTTTCTCTTTTGACTACTTTTGATCCACTCTTCTTCTTTTTCAGAATTCATTGGAAGAAAATCATCATTATTAATCCTCATACACATAAGATAAAGCTCATCAATTCTCTCAAATGAACATTTACTAAGATTTTCAGAAATATGTATGCCTGAATTCTTAATAATCTTCATCAATACATTCCTCGTCTCACCTTTTGTAGGAGGTTTATTCCTTTTAACTTGCTTCTTTTCTTTACTGATCCTCCTTGCCCATTCACCCAAGATTCTAGCTCTTTCATCAACATCTAACAATGCCCATTCTTGAGTAGTATACTCATCCTGTATTTTATTGGAAGCTTGAAGATAGTTTTGTGTTTCATACCATTGAGCTAACCATTTCTGAGTAGCTTCTTCTTCTTCTTGCTTTTCTTTCTCTGCAGCTACTTCCTCTTCAGCTAGTATGCTTCTTGTATACTCTTCATCATAAGCAATCTGTTCTTCTACACTTTTAAACTTCAAAGCGGTCTTTAAATACCTTTACCCTTACCAATGTCTGGTGAGCCACTTTCTTCTTCAAAGGCTCACCAATAACTAAACTTTTACCTTTGGGTTTGGTTGCAGTAGATTTAATAGATGAAACAGGTGCAATGATGGGTGTAAGGTTAGTTGATGTTTTGCTTAGATTGATCAATGTACTTGCAACTTCCTTCTCAACTTCTTTAGATTTAGGTGGTGATACAGAAGTGGTTGTAAGAATTGTAGAAGTGGTTATGATAGCAGTGGGTAAGTTTAAAGTGGGAGTGGTTATAATTACCTTATCTGAAACTGCAGCAGTGGTTTCAAGAATACTAGCCGTGGTTGCAGAAACACTATCAGTGGTTGTGTCCTGAATCACCTCATCTTCTACCAAAGTTTTCAAACTTTCAAGAACAACTTCATTCCCATCTTTATCAGATACCAAATTTTTTTTGCTTGATCTCCACTATCCACATCCTCATCCATATGCACATCTACAGCATCCCCTGAAGTCATGCCTTCACTCCTCCCCTGTTTGGGTACATTCTCCATATTCACAGTTGGAGAGGAGTCCATATTTCTTTTCAACTTTCTCATTTTCCTCAAAACAGCAACCCCAGGTCTCCTCACTTTCTCCAAAACAAACATCCTGTGCTTCATCCTCCTAAGCTCTTTACCCTGAAACACAGCTAACTCTTGAAGACTTGAGATTGTAACCTCCATTTTGGTACATTTAGCCGTCAATTCATTTAATTGTTCAAGAATATCCTCCCCACTTCGACCTGTGTTAACTGGTCCGAGAGGTGGTTCATTGGAAAAGTCATCATGTACCAGTTTAGGAGCCGTCAATTCATGTTCATGTTCCAAACTATCCTCATCACTTTGAGCCGTGTTACTGCTCCGAGAGGTGAATCCTTGGATAAAGTAAGCATAGCACCAGACCTTGCCTGATCATCTATGCACCCTGAGTGAGCCAGTTGGCTAGGGATTCCTCCACCTGTATTGAGTTCCAAGGAACTCTCCACATTAAGAGTTGCCAAAGGTTGGGTCTTAATGATGTTCCCACTATCCTGACCAGCATCTAAGCATGAATTAGTAGTGGAAGCCCTTCAAATCATGTCACCTCCACAACTTGTGACAGCCTCATGAACAACACCACTAACACCAGCCCGAGGTAGCTTGGTGTCCTTCCTCCTCCTAGTCCACAAAATTGGTTTAACAGTGGTTTGGGGTTGACTGGCAGTGGGTTGAGATTCACTAGCAGTGGGTTCAAGTGTAAGATCAGTGGGTTGAGATTCACTAGCAGTGGGTTCAAGTGTAAGATCAGATTCTATGGGTTGGGATTCAAGACCTTCATCAAACTCATGTATAACAGGCAAATTCAGCATATGTGGGAATAAGGGAACATCTCTTATTTGAAAATTAGGATTCTGATTCCTCATATGTGCAAAGACCTTAGGAAGCATATAATGCACTTCATACTCTTTAGTATGCTCAACAAGTTCTTCTATTTGACTTTCCACAATCAGTTGCACAAACCTAGGATATAAGTAATATTTACCCTTCTTCCTAAGATTCTGCACAAACCCTTCATAAATCATCCTAGACCAATTAAACTTCCTCCCCTCAGATAGACATATAATAGCAGTAGAAATTTTGGAAGGAAAGTCATTAAATCCAGTGGTCTTATTACTTATACACATCAACAAGGTACGTATCAAAAACTTCCATTGTTGAGAAAACATGCCTTTAAATTTATTTACCTTATCATCCCTTCTAGTATATCCTAGCCTCTCTAAACCTTCAAAGATCTCAGCATTAGACAAATTAACTACACCATCAGCATCATCCAACTTCAAAACACCTCTAATGATTCCCTCGTCAACCAAAATCTCATTGTCATCCACAACAGTACTGAATACTTCAACCCCATCTATCTCCTCAAGCTTAGCATTTCCCCAGAATTGACAGATATAAGCTTTAAAAATGGTGGGTGCAACAGTTAATGCAAAGTGGATAGGGCTATGAGTAAGGAAATCAATCATTTGATGAAAACCTTCGGATCGATTGTTTATGATCAAATTAGCAACTAGGTTATGGGTGTTGGAGTATTGGTTCGGCATGATGATTGATGATGTGAGTGATATGGGATTTGTGAATTGAACAGATCAAAGTGGTTTGGGTTTATGTAAAGCGCCAATTGGAAGTGATTTGAAGATCAATTAAATGATCTATCAGTGATTTGGGGATATAAATGTGTTTTCTCCAAAGTTACCAAAGCGACCCTCAAGTATCCAAAATCAAGAACATGCTAGCGATGGTTTGAAAACCTCTATCAGTGGTTTGAAAAACACTAGCAGTGGATACAAAATTACACTCCAACCAGTTGACCAAAAGATACAGCAAGCAAATCTTTTTCAAAAATAGTGATATCTCACAAAAATATATAGGATTACAGCAATCAACATTTTTTTTAACAAACCAGCAAAAGCTCCAAAAGCGCCAATGTACAACAATCCTTCATATCTGCATATCACAAACATAAACCAAACACTGAAAAGATGGTTAAGGTTAGCAGTGGTTAGATTAAAACTAGAAGTGTTTCCATATAATTAGCAGTGGATAGCCAAGTGTGCTAATTTCTAAGTCAATATGGTCAACTTCTGTCATTAATTCCTTTCCCAAAGTCAAATGACTTCATTAACTCCTCAACCACTTACACCTTCCACTTATTTACTCACTGATTCCATCTTAACTTTTGACACGGCCTATAAAATAATCCCAAGGCACAATAAACACATACCAATTACCCCAATTTACTTCCAAACCCTAATTTCTCAATACCTCTACTATTAGAAACAACAATCATGTCTAGAAAACCAGAAATCATCAGTCTAACCTCATCATCATCATCATCATCATCATCATCCAGTGATGATTCACACCCATTTTTTCGATACCCTCATCAAGATGAACCTCGACATTCAAAGTCCCTCTTTCTCCCTTCATCTGAAGATGATAGTGTAGTGGATCCAAGTGATTCATCTAGGGGTTCTGATGACTCCACAGAGCGTCTAGAGCCAATCTTCAATAGATTGGTGAGAGAGGAAGCGGAGTGGACAACAGCAGGTGGAGATATGCCACAACCTTCACAACCCCAACCCCAACCAAGGCCACGTGCCAGAAATCTACCACTCCCAAAGACAAGAGAGGTGGTGATTGGTCTTCCTGCTCCAAGATATGGTTCTTCAAACCATGGAAAGAAGGGAAAGGGCAAGGGGACAGAGGTGAAGGGAAAGGGAAAAGGGAAGATGGAGTAGATGGAACAACTGAAGATTTCTCATATCACAAATGCATCCACCATCGTTTTCATCAATCCATCCTTCCGTTTTCATCTTCAGCTTCTTCATCGTACTAGTTATGTATATCCACCAACTTTTGTAATAGATGATAGGAACTTGAATTAATAGCTTGTTGTGATGTATGCTCCCTATAGTTTGTAACCATGATTGTAACCACTGCATTGCATAATGCAGTTTATGAAATATGAATAAGAGAATCATGGCTTTTTCCTTTTGAGTCTCTTGCATCATACAAACAGTGAGTAACTTCCATATCTTTGCAAAATGGTTAGTGGGAACACAAAGAAACAAACAGTGGTTTGAACATAACTAACAGTGGTTAGAACAAAAATAGCAATACTAAGATCAACTAATAACAGTACAATACTTATACAAAATTTTACAAAACAAGTTGAGAGTTAGAGATTTATCATTCCAATACTAACTGCAAGGCACTGAAACCTCCCCACATCAAAATCTTTAGTGAGAAGATCAGCAACATTGAAATCAATATGGATTTTTACCATTTGAATAAGCCTTTTCTCATTACAATCTCTAATAAAATGATGCCTTATCTTAATATGTTTAGTTCTAGAATGTAAAACATGATTTTTAATAATGCAAATTGTACTGTTATTATCAATGTAAATCTTAGTATGCATAAAATTGTACCCAAAATCCAGCAATTGATTTTGAATCCAAAGAACTTGACCACGACAACTAGCAAAGACCACATATTCAACAGGTTGTAGAATTTGCCACTATTATTTGCTTTTTACACTGCCATGAAATTAGTCTGCTTCCCAAAAATTGATATCCTCCAGTTGTAGATTTCCTATCCAAACTAGCACCAGCATAATCACTACCTGTATAGGCCACCTAGTCAAAAGATGAATCCTTAGAATACGAAAGGCCCAATTTAGGATGACCTTTAAGGTATCTAAAGATTCTCTTAACAGCATTCATGTATGATGTATTAGGTGTGACTTGAAACCTTGCACACACACAAACTGAGAACATTATATCTGGCCTAGATGCAGTGAGATACATCAAAGATCCAATCATGGATCTATATAACTTTAAATCAACTTTGGGACTTCCATCATCTGGTAGCAGTGGTTTCTAAGTCTCCATTGGTGTACTAGCACTCTTCACATCCTGAAACCCAAACTTCTTCAAAATATCTGCTACATACTTGCCTTGACTAATGAAAATAACATCAGTCCTTTGTTGAACCTATAGCCCCAAAAAGAAAGTGAGTTCTCCCATAGAACTTATCTGAAACTTATCATGCATAAATTTCTCAAATGCATAGCTCCTTATTTGTTAAGCCAAAGATGATGTCATCTACATAGACCTGAACCAGTAAAATATCATCCTTGTGCTTCCTAATGAACAAAGTCTTATCAATCAACCCTCTTTTAAATCCATTGTCCATCAAATAAGTAGACAAGCACTCATACCATGCCCTAGGAGCTTGATGCAAACCATACATAGCCTTCTTCACCCTGTAAACCTTTTCAGGATGATCAGGATCTTCAAAACTAGGAGGTTGACAAACATAAACCTCCTCATCAATTGCACTTTTAACATCCATCTGATACACCACAAAATTCTTGAATGAAGCATATGCTAAAAAGAATCTAATAGCCTCAATTCTTGTAACTGGAGCAAATACTTCATCATAATCCAAGCCTTTAGTTTGTGTGTATCCTTGAGCAACCAGCCTTGATTTGTTCCTTACAACTATGAACACCCATTTAGTCCCAGTTGCCCTTTTTCCATTAGGAAGGTCAACCAATGTCCAGACCTCTTGAATCTTAAATTGTAGAAGCTCCTCTTGCATTGACTCAACCCATCCTTCTTCTGATAAAGCTTCTTCAAATCTCTTGGGCTCCTTTTGAGACAGAAAACAAGCAAATAGGCAATTTTGCAGATCTTTATGACTGTTTCTTTTGTGAAGTGACCTTGTAAAGAACCCTTGTTCAGGAAAGGTTTTAGTTTTTTGAACTTTGCTTCTTGTTTGAACTGGTGTGTTCAAATTGCCAAGTATTTGATCCTTGGGATGAATCTTATGTATCCTTGTGGTAGTGATTGGACTTTCATGAATGACAGTTTCCAAATTAGTAAAATCAGCATTGAAGAAATCATCTATGTCTTCATCATCAGTAGGAGTATCAATATCTACCAAAGGTGGCATGTCTGGATCACGTGGATACTCCTCTTCACCAAATAATGGCTTAGCAGTAGGTCCAAAGTAAGTACCAACATCAGTACTTGCAGCCGGGGTTTCACTTGTACTGACAGTGGTAGAAGTTGGCTTAGCAGTGCTTTCATTATTTCTAACCGTGCTTTCATTTGGCTTAGCAGTGCTTTCAGAATGCCTTTTCTTCTTTTCAATTTCTTCTACCGACACTGAGTTATCTTTCAACAACTCATCCTTATTTTGATGATGATCAACTTTGCTTCCAGTATTCAAGACATCATCATCAGTGAGACTTTGCTTATCAATGATAGAAGAGACAGAACCAGCTTTTCACTTTTCAACCAAATAGAACTCCTTTGGAGAATCAACTTACTTAGAAATTGTTTCTTCATCATAATCCTTTGGTGCACCTGCATTGACATTAGTGGAAGTACCTGCAATGATAGGCTCATAATTCATAGATTTGGTTAGCATATCAATGTTAAACAGCCAGTCTGGTCCTTTGGTCTCAACACTAGGAGTCTCTTCACTAAAATTAACATGTAAGTTCTCTTCAACAATCCTAGTCCTCCTATTGTATACTCTAAAGGCTTTACTATTAGTAGAATAGCTTAAAAAGTATCCATCATCAGCTTTTTTTTGAAACTTGCCTAGGTAGTCTATGGTATTCAAGATAGTAACAGGACACCCAAAAGGTTTTAGGAATGCAATCATTGGCTTCCTATCATGTAACGACTCATAGGGGTCTTGTTATGAGGCTTCACTACCTTACTTATTCTGCACATAACATGCGGTGCCTCAAACTTTCAAAAGGTAGTTGGTAACTTAGACTCGACAACATTGTTCTAGCAACCTCAATTAGTGTTATATTTTTCCTTTCACCTACACCATTACATTGTGGTGTTCTAGCAACACTAAACCGACTTTCTATACCCTTAGCTACAGAACTAATTCATCACATCATTCTTAAACTCGGTTCCATTATTACATCGATTACCTTGACCTTATGATTTACTAGATTTTCTATCTTAGTAATGAAACTCTTGAGGATCTCACTAGTCTCACTCTTAGCAGCCAAAAAGTATACCCAAGAAAATCTACTATAATCATCAGTGATAACTAGGCAGTACTGCTTATGGTTCAAACTTTTAATAAAGGTAGGTGCACATAAGTCCATATGAAGCATAAATAGTGGTTGTGTGATGGTGTTAGCAATTTTGTTCTTACAAGAGGCTCTATGTTGTTTTCCTTTTTGACAAGCCACACAAAGTTCCTTACGCTGAAAAACCTTAGAAGGTAACCCTCTCACTAAGTTGCCCCTTAACAGTTTATTGATTGTTTTGAAATTAAGGTGACCTAGCCTTCTATGCCACAATTTAAACTCATCTACTGATGCTTTAGCAAACAAACAGGTTAAGGACCTATTAGGAATTACATCTTTAAGATCAAAACAATATATGTTTTCCTTCCTAGGTACCCTAAGTCATATATACTTTTCATCGTGCATCTTAAAATCGGTGACAACACCACACACTCAGTTTCCCCAAAAAGTACCCAGTTTTTCTTATCACACATTTGAGAAACACTGAATAAATTGTACTTTAGTCCCTGTACCAGATAGACATTTTCAAAGTCTAATTTCCCTTTTCTGATTGTACCTCTGCCAAGTATCTTTTCTCCCTTTGGATCATTGCCAAATGCCACATATCCTCCATCATAAGCTTCAAAATCCTCCAGGTTGCTCCCATCCCATGTCATGTGCCCAGAGCAACGACTATCAATAATTCCTTTATCTTTAGCTCATCTTGTAGATTGCCCTGCACATGAATTAAAACAAGTTAGTTCCTTTTGTGGACCCAAGCCAATACTGACTTGGGTCTGCCCTGTGCATCAACATAATCAAATTTCTTTAGGTCCATTGATGCACAACTGACATGATGTAAAACCTTGGTCTTAGGCTTCCATTGCCCACTAGTGAGGCCTTATGACATAAAATGGTTTCCAACCATCGTGTCGATTATCACCTTTGGAATTTTAAAACTTCTTTTGAATCGGTGATGATATTTTGCTTAGCGGTGGATAGATTTTGCTTAGCGGTGGTTAGATTTTGCTTGGCAGTGGTTGGAACCCATTTGGGTGCAGCAGTGATTATAGATTTTGTTTTACCATTCCTCATTAACACTGCCCTTGGAACCATTAGTATTCTTTGAAAAGTTTTGATGATTTACCCTCCTCCAATGGTTCCAAACTTGTGGTTGATTTTTATAACAGTTTCTCTGTAAATGCTCAAAACCACCACATTTAAAACAAGTCTTCTTGACACATTGAAACTCATCTACTAATCTGTTAGAAATTAGGCCATTAAAGTTTCTCTGATTGCCCCTAGGTATGTATCTTTTCATCTGTTCCCTAGGTATCTCCTTATAATCTACCACTTTCCTAGAGATAGGGTGCTCCAAATCTAGGAATAAGGTTGGCTTGCTTAGAATCAACTTTCTTAACATTTTCTATCTTCTCAGGCTATGTTGATTCAAATCTATCTTCCTCAGAATCTAATTCCCAATCTTCAATAGTAGGAGCATCAGATGACTTATCAGAACCTATCTTAGGTGATTCAATCTTGCTAGTCTCACCTACAGATTTATTGAAACTAAATTCACTGCTAAATGATAGTTCTTTTGTAGGTGGTGCATGTTTCATAAGAGGTGGTGGTGGCATATCATTGTAACCAAGACCAGTACCCTCCTTGAACAATTTTTGACCTATTGGCTTATTTACTAGATCAGAAGCATACTGTGTTTTAGCAACCCTAACAACATGTTTTTCTTTTTCTACTAGGGCTTCTTGTTTTACACTCTCTGCCTCTTCTAGTTTCTTTTTAAGCATTGTAATTTCTCTGTCTTTAAGATCAATTTCACCACCTAGTATATTTATCTTATCAACATACTCAAACTCACATTTAATAAAGTAATTAAGCTTTTCTTCAACACTTTCTAGACCAACTTTATAACCTAAGTTATCTAGTGACAGTCTTTCTACTTCTTTTCTCAAACTCTCAATAATAGCTTTTTGTGTTTCTAAGGTATCTTGACATGATTTAAAAGAACAAGTAGAATTTTTAGAATCATTAGATACCTTAGAATCTGAACCAGAAGATGAAGCATAGGCCATAAGAGCAAAGTTATGCTCTTTAGAAGCTTCACTAGCAAGAAAAGCTGCATTGGGACCTTATTCAATCGATCACTCCACCATAATCACCAATACCATCTTGAGCAACCAATGCTTTGAAGAAGAATCGAGCTCTTGATGGTCTTCTTGATGCCTTCAATCCTCTTAGGAGCTCGACATTACCTAGCAAAGTGACCCTTTTTCTTGCAGTTAAAGCACTCCATCTTGCTTTTATCAAATCCAGCTCTCCTTTGACCATCATATTTGACCTGTCTACCAGTCCTCCTTAAGAACTTCCTGGCATATAATGTTAACATTGCCATTTGCCATTGAAGATTTATTTCTTCAAGATCATCAGGATCAATTTGATCTAAATCTTGATTCAAAACAGTAACACTGGTAGTTAAATCAGCCATAAAAGCACAAATTGCACCATCACTAACATTATCACTAACAGTGGTATTTTTAGCAATAACCATGGTTATTCCATAGGCAGCAGTGGATGTATCTTGAGAGCCCTTGTGACTTGTAGAAACAAAAGCAATGTTTGATGTGGATGAAGACGAACTAGCAATGTTCTTCTCAGACTCACAGACCTTCAAATTGTTGTAATTATCTAGAGTCATCTTCTCAAAATCATTCTTGTTCCTCCACACAATAGTATGCATGGCCCATTCAGGTGACAAACTTCTGATGAACTTTAAATTAATGTCTTCTTGAGCAACTTTGTAGTCCACCAAGTTCAAGTGACTGATTAGCTTTTGAAGTCTGTTATAGGTGCCATCAAGACTTTCTCCACTTAATGCAGTGAAGTTTTCAAGCTGATGCTTGAGCATAAATCTTACTTGAATAAAACTTAACTTAACTTCTTCTTCATTACAGTTTCTAGATCACAAGCTCTGATACCACTTGTTGATCCCAGTTGAGCAAACGATCCTTTATAGAAACTGACTTAACAAAGACTTATTAAGTATCACGTGAAATTTAATACTTAATCTTAAGAAGAAGAACAATAAACATTCAACACCTCAATATTATTATTAATACTGAATATCGTAACTCAGATTAGGGTTTTACAACCTTGAAGTGTATCGACCTTAGATATAAAACATACGTATATCTAATCTAACCCAGGACCTCCTTTTATAGGCTAAGGAGTCCTTTACATAATACAATACGTAACCTACAAGATAGATATCTTTTCCATATTTATCTAATACAAAATATTAAACCGACTATACTAAACTAGCAGTGGTTACAATACAATATCAGTGATTTCACATTACTACTAGCCAAGGTTTATCTTCAGCAGTGGATTCATTCTTCTGTCCGAGGTTCCAACACTTAGAATAATTCATGACTTGAGGAACCTAAAACCCAACAAAGGCTAATGGCAGTGAGTGAAAAAATGACATAACTTGGCATCTCTCTGTGTCTCCTACCTGATCCTTATTTCTATTTATCAACCAACTTCTTTTATGTAATTTCATTTTCAGTTTATGTTTGTACTTGAATCCTAGTTACATATGCAATATAACTTGTTCTCATCCCATTAAATTAATGTCATCACATTTGGTGCTTTCATTCAACCCATGGCTGAACACACTCGTTTCAAAGAACTCGCGAGTACGATGGAATGATTGGTTGAATCGAACAACCAATGCGATACTCATGATTAGCCCACGGTAATCGTCTTTAACAGGTTGAAACTTCCTTTGACAGTACTCAGCGGACTCTCGATACTTTAACTCGTGCATTGATCAACTCACCACTTCCCAATCACAACCACAGTTCAACAGAAACAATCAAAACTCATTGCAAGTTCTTCATGTTAAAATGGATTTTCCCCGGGTTGATGGCTCGGACCCGCTAAATTGGCTTTTGTGCTGAGCAGTTTTTTACATATACCCCCGATGTGCAACGCCTTACTATTGCTTCTATGCATTTTGAAGGGTCAATGGTACCTTGGTTTCAAATGCTCCAAAAGGCCAATCAAATACCAACTTGGGACACTTTGGTTAGTGCGATTGAAGAGCACTTTGGCCTATTATAATATGATTCACCCCGCGCACAAGTTTTCAAGCTCGCCCAAACAACCTCTGCAGCGAACGATTACCAACAATTCACCGTCATGGCTAATAGAGTTGAGGGGTTATCGTTAGAAGCCCTATTGGATTTCTTTCTTAGCGGCTTGAAAGACCATATACGTCGAAACGTTATTACACAAGAGCCCAAGTCATTGATCCATGCAGGTAATTTGTCTCGTTTATTTGATGAAAACACCAAGTAAGTTATGGTCTTAAATCTAAGTTTAGTGCCCCTATTGTACCATAACCATCCCCTGTTAACTCATCAACATCCACCACTTATAGTTATCACCACCAGGTCAATCCTCTCTACCGCCACTATTACTAAAGCCCCAATCAAAGCCATTGCAACCACTTAAAAAGCTATCCCTAGCCGAAATGAAATTACGTCAAGAAAAAGGGCTTTGTTTCACATATGATGACAAGTTCACGTGGAATCACAAATGCCCAAACAAACAAGCTTTGATTCTAATGGCTACTACTGATGACTCTGATCTTACTTCGTTGATTGAAACTTCTGAGGAGCAAGTGAATGTCACTTCGGTGTCTCAAAAGACTATAGAGCCACACCTCAGCCTTAATGCGTATCACTGATCGAATGGGGTGGCGACTATTCGCTTCTCTAGATCTATAAATGGTACAAAAATTCAAGTGTTACTGGATGGTGGTAGTTCGGATGATTTTATACAACCTCGGGTCGCTAAGCATGAATATCTTCCAATTGAGCCTACTGAAACTTTCTGAGTAATGGTCGGAAGTGGTACTTTTTTACAGGTTGAGGGCTTGATTTCTTCTATCCCTTTATATGTTCAAAACGAACTTATCAAATTTCCAGAATATGTTTTACAGATATCAGGAGCAGATATTATTTTAGGGGCGGCTTGGTTAGCTACTTTGGGACCTCATCTTGCTGATTATAGCTCTGGCACAATTAAATTTTATCTTGATGATAAGTTTATCACACTCACAGGTGACATATCTTTGGCACCCTCACAAGCTCAATTTCATCACTTTAAACGTTTAACAGCTGCTGATGCAATTGCCGAAGCTTATACCATCCATTGTTTCTCTATGGATACCACTCAAGATGATACTCTTCAGTTACCCAATACCATCCCCCATGACTTGGCTAGTGTTTTACATGGATTTGCTTCTGTGTTTGTGGTTCCTACTGGTTTACCACCTTCTCGCACTCAGGACCACTTAATTGTCTTATAAAAGGGTGTTAATGCGGTTAAAGTTCGCCCTTATCACTACCCGGTGAGTCAAAAGGCTCAAATTGAAACCATGGTTGCTGATATTTTAGCTGAAGGTTTAATCCAACCTAGCTCTAGCCCTTTCTCAGCACATGTACTTCTTGTTCGAAAAAAAAGATGGTACATGGCATTTTTTGTACCGACTACCGTGCTTTAAATGCAGTTACAATCAAAGACTCATTTCCAATGCCAACAGTGGATGAATTACTGGACGAACTACATGGGTCACAATTATTTTCGAAATTAGATCTTCATTCAGGTTATCATCAAATCCTTTTGAAACCTGAAGATCATTACAAAACAACATTTTGTACTCAACATGGTTTATATGAATGGCTCGTGATGCCGTTTGGTTTGACGAATGCTCCTGCAACTTTCCAAGCCCTCATGAATGATGTTTTCCATTCTTATTTAAGAAAATTTGTCTTGGTCTTTTTTGATGATATACTTATCTATAGCTCCACTTGGAAATTACATCTAGAACATCTCACTGTGGTTCTTCATTGTTTACAAGATCATCGCTTATATTCCAAACTCTCTAAGTGTGCATTTGGTCAAGAACGAATATAATATCTTGGACATGTTGTTACCGGTGTCGGTGTTGAAATGGATCCTACTAAGGTCAGCGCGGTTGCAAATTGGCCAATTCCCACTTCAGTTACTCAAGTTCATACTTTCCTTGGTCTTACGAGTTATTATCATCGCTTCATCAAAAAATATGCTTCTACAGCTAATCCGATGACAGCATTACTCTAGAAAAATAACTTCAAGTGGTCACACGAGGAGTAATCGGATTTTGAGAGACTTAAACACGCCTTACAAACAGCCCGTGTTCTTGTGTTGCCAGATTTTAGCAAGCCTTTTATCGTCGAAACTGATGCATTAGGTCATGGTATTGGAGCAATTTTATCTCAAGCAGGTCATCCAATTGCATTTTTTCTAAGAAGTTGTCACGTAAGATGCAAGAAGCCTCTACTTTTGTTCGTGAACTTTTTGATTTCATGAAAGCGGTAGCTAAATTCTGTCACTATCTTTTTGGTCATTATTTTATAATCCGCATGGATCACCATAGTTTGCACAATATATGTGATCATACTATTCAAACACCTGAACAACAATCTTTATTGCCAAATTTAATTGGCTATAACTTTATACTTGAGTATAAAGTGGGTAAACCGAATGGTGGTGCAGATGACCTTTTACAATGCTTTAACTTTTCCTTATCGACACGTCATGCTAGCATTGTTGAGTTGAAGATATTCAGGCTGCGTTAGCAACATCGAGTTCAATTTCAGCAATTGTTAGCCAAGTTGAGAAAGATCCAGTCGCGATGTCTACCTAGCAGGTGAAGAATGGTTTTTGTACTGGAAAAATCGCATGGTTATACCACCTGAGTCTCGTGAATTGATTACCAAACTATTGTTAGAATTTCATTCTTCCACGCTTGGTGGACATGCTGGATTTTTACGCACCTATGCTCGTATAGCCACGTATTTCTTTTGGCCAGGAATGCAAAGAGATATTCATGACTATATTCGATCTTGTCAAATTTGTCAACGTGCTAAAACATCACAACTTCATCCGGCCGGGCTGCTGTCTCCCCTTCCTATGCCCAATCAAGAGTGGGAGGATGTTGCGATGGACTTTATTACCAGTCTGCCTAACTCTCATGGCTATACTATAATTGAAAGGTTATGTTATATATATTTAATATGCGTATGTCCGGATTCGAACTCGAGACATCGGGATTGCACACATTACGTATGAGAATTGATGTTAAGAATAATTAATATATAAATGTTAGTATTAATTATTTAGTCACGAAATAAACACTTAACGAATGTTAATATTTAACGAGTTTGGACTAACGGTCGTTAAATGTAACATTAATGGACTAAAGATGAAATTAGTGGATGGGAAGGATCTAGAACTCCTTAGGGTTCTCTAGGCCGGTCGTGGGTTCCAAAAGCCCAAGCGATCCCTAACTTGGTCAACAAGTTTAGATGTGTATAAATACAAACCCCTTGTATTCATTAAATCTAATCTTGGATAACCAAAGAACCCTAACTTTTTCTCCTCTCCTCTTCTCTTGTCCTTGGCCGATCGTATACCATCCCCACCTAAGGGATTCGATTTTCCAAGTTCAAGAAATAAGTGTTTGGTTTATTTCTGATTCAAGAACCTAGCTTTTCACATTAATTTGATATTAGTACATGTGTATAAGAACGAAGAACAAATACAATTGTGTTTGTGGGTAATCTTGGTATTCGACCAAAAGGGGGTCAAATTTATAAACCCTAATTTTAGGGTTTAGGGTTTGTTCATTGTTCTTGATATCGTGTGTTCTTGATTCGCAAAAGGTACGCATGTTCTTTTAATTCGGTTAATAAATTTACAAGTATTTTTCCTATTACTTCCGCTGCATGCTTTGATGATGTTTACATGTTTTGTATAATTTTTATGATTAGTAAAACCCAACAGTGGCATCATGAGCCATTAATATGTTGTAATTAATTACCGAAACACATAAAAATTGAATCTTTGTGATTTTTACATGCTTTTATGGTTTCTAGGGTTTTGAAAATTAAAACCCTAATTTTTTTAATATATGGGTGGAATACCCTTTTATTTTTTAATTAGGTTTTATTTTTTGTAAAACTTATAGAAACCCTAGGATTGCATGTATAATTTTATGTGGTTATTATGAATAATTGTTATGTGCCATGATAATATTCATATCTTGGGATTATAATTGTTATGAGGAATCCATGGTGGAACATGCATGTTTTGCTATGGATTATTGTTTATTGTTTTTTTTTGATTAATTGTTAAGTAAAAATTCACATGTAATTAGTTTGATAGTTATAAAATTGGGGAAGACCTCAATATATCTAATAATAATTCGTTATGTGCAAGATGGTATATCGTTAACTAAGGCTTACGCAATCGACTTGTCGATGTGTGTGGATCACTTACCTTAGTAGGTGAAAGCCCTAGGTAATATATGCATGATTTTTACACCTAGAATTGATTATTAGGTTTTTATCAAACAAATTATGCATGTGGCTATTTGTTTTACATATGTTAATGTTATGATATATGTGCATTATTTGAGTTGGTTAATTGATACTTTTGTTTATAAAATTGTTTGACATGTTCGTAAGCAAAAGGGTATTTTTTTATGAAAAGAAAAGTTAACTGGAATAAATAATGGTGAAATTTGATTTGTTTTTTTGAAGAGTTAAATTTTTCATAAGTTTAATTGAGTGATGAGTTTTGGTACAAATAGTGAGAACAGCGCATCCAATTTTGAAAAATTATAAGAGGGGTATATGGAAGGGAGCGCATTAAATTATGACCCTAAAGAAGGAGGTTAATAGCTTCGCGCTGACCAAATTCTCCGCTTCTTTGTGCGTCAAATTGGAGTTACCAAGTAGGCTATTTTATGTGCAAATTCATCTTAAGGGCGAATTAGCTTTAATTCCATGAACCACTTTGTGGTAATTATCCGAAACACTAAGTCTTTAGACTTATGCAAAAGTACGATATAATGAACGATAATTAAAGGTAAATTCTTTGATCGGTGAACCCAGTACCCCAATCAAAACTTTGTTAATTTAATCTTTGTCAATTGGTTAATAAAAAAGATTTTATTAAAACTATTGATACGAAGTTGTATGCATGCTTCTTCGTACATATTTTGATTACACATCAAATTTGTACCTTTAAAATTTAAGTTTATGCCATCTAATGATAAGAAATACTTGAAGTTGTAATTTATGTTATGTGAGAACTTAGCTATATTGCAATAACAAGGTAAATCTCCATGTTGTGTGAGACCTCGACTGGAATAAATTTGTAGTTTATAAATTAGACAACTTAATTAAGTTAGTTAGTGAGATCTATGACTTAAGGCATAAGATGGGGTGAAACATGTTTACATTTGCATAAAAGTTTGGCAAATTGAAATCCCATACTTAGGAATTGAAAATTATTTGTCAATTATTGCTCGACAATTACCATGTTGAATACTTTCATCACTAGCAGATCAACTGATGTGGTGGAACTATGGCATTTTGGGTCCTAGTTTCAAGGAAAATTTTATGGTTAATATGAATATTTACCAAGGGTATTTAATTTTCTTGAAAGATTTAATTATTGAAAATACTAAAATTGAATTTTGTTAATTATTTTAATTGTATTAATGCAACGTTAAACAGTAAACGTGGATTACAACGTAACTCTATCCAAGATTACGACGTAACCATATTAGGTCAAATGAACTTCCGCGCCGCTGATAATTACGTCGTAACTCGTGCTACAACTACGGCGTAACCAAGAATTATTGAAGATACGGCGTAACTCTTTCCAGAGGTTACTCTGTAACCATCATATTCAGTGCAAATCACGAAGAATTGTATGTTACGGCATAACTCTTATAATTAGTTACGCCGTAACCAGATCTGGCCTATAAATACCCCGCGATTTCCAGCATTTCAAATCATCTCATTTCACACAAAACAATCAGTGAATGTGAGAAGAAGTCGAAGGCAGATCTAGAGGGGCATACGAAGCTATCTCCAAGGGAGAAATCACTCCACTACGATAAGCATTAGCCTTTTATCTTTTCTTTACCTTCAATTCATGTATTTCGTAACATTAAACATTAAATTGATTGTTATAGTTAATATAAGCGGCTAAGCACCTCTTGGTGCTGGCCTAGTTATGATTCCTTAATTTTGTTTGCGTTTACATTGCTTCTGTATAATTATTTCTAAGTGTATGCATGCATAGTTTATTGGTAGCTACCCTTGTTTTGGTAGTTTTGAATGGTGGTAGAGGCTAATTGCTTAGGAGATATGACCAACTGACCCTAAGTGAGCAGACTGAGACGGGAAGGGTAAGATATGACCAATTGACGACCCTTTCTACTTGTGCGATTTGACCAACTAATCACCTACCGTTTGGATGAAATTAAGAAGTAAGGGGTAAGTGTTTAACATGCTAGCGCCCGGGCACTCACTACTATAAATCTAGCATGTAGCGATACTTAATGACTTGGCTTAGGAGACCAGGAACAACTGGACTTATGAGGGGACACCTGACTTCTCCAGTGGTACCCTTTGCTGATAGGTTACGACGAACTGACCAAATGCTGTCCTCTCGAATTTGATCCCATTTGAAGTAACTGGAAGTAATTAGACGTAAACATTACTAGTTAGGATGAGTAGCTAGGTTAGCACCACTCTCCTCTATTGATCACAACCTTTGCCTTTATCTGCTTTAGTAGTTAATTAGTTAATTCTATATCGTAATCATATTAAAATCTGTGACACCTAGACTTAGCATAAATCCACATACATAGCTCTTGGGACGACCTCGTTTTTACCGAATACTACACTACACACGACCGGATACACTGCCCATTAGTTCATTAGGGTAGACCATAGGTATAACGAGTAATTATAAATATTTAAACCTGGTCAGTAAAACCTGCATCAAGTTTTTGGCACCGCTGCCGGGGAGTTATATTAGGATTTTTATTTAAGTCTTTATTTTATTATGATATTATGTCTCTCACCATGAAAGATTATCTCACCACCCCTAAAGTTAAACAGGGAATCCCTATTCCAGCTCTTGAAGAAAATATAAAATTTGAGTTCTGGGGACTCTGTCTGGAAGAACTGCTGCTTTTATGGAAACAAGGATGAATAAGCACACGAACACATCGCTAAAGTATGTGAAATCACCGATTTGTTGCACGCACCTGGCGCCTCCAGAGACCATATTATGATGAGGGCATTTCCTTTTACCCTCAAGGGAAGAGCTAGAGATTGGCTGAAGAAACTTCCTTCTGAATCTATCACAACATGGAGTGCATTCAAAAAAGTCTTTCTTAAAGAATAACGAACCCTTGCAAAAGTTCTCCAACAAGTTGATGAAATTAGAAGGTTCTGCCAATTCAGTGATGAACCGCTATTTACAACTTGTGAGAGATTCAACGAAGCCATCCTCAAGTGCCCTGAGCATTAACTTAACAAACACGAGCAACTGCAAATATTTTACAACGGGCTGGATATCAAAACTCGGAAATTGTTAGACTCAAAAGAACCTATTCCGTTAATGATTGCTGATAAATGATGGAATAGAGTTGAAGAAGTAGTACTCCACTCTTCATCTTGGAATGAAGATTGTAATGAAGACCCAATCAAGCTACAATCGGTTATAAAAAATTTGGAAGAATTTAAAGTTGATATGCAATCCCTTACTGAAGAAGTAAAAATGGTTAAACACAAGTTTGATAAACCTGTTGATGGAAGAGTGACGGACCTCGAAAGGGCTGTAAAAAAGCTTGTGAGGGAATCTAGCAGAAAGCAAGAAGAAAGTGAAAAATTGGTATGGAACATCAAGAAAGATTAGGACCTTGTGCTCAGAAATCAAGCAGCTGCTATAACAAGACTAGAAAATCAGGTTGGAAAGCTCGCAGAATCTGTCAGAATGAGAGATGAAGGGGAACTTCCTAGCACAACTGAACCTAATCCTCGGGACCTAGCTCATGCTATAACAACCAGAAGCAGATTAAACTATAAGGAACCAGGTTACCCATCAAGCTCGAATGTTCAGAATGAAGATATACCTCAAAAAAGCAACAAGGAAACAGAAGACACTCAACAAACTGTGGAAAAAGTTTGTCCCTACGTTCCTCCAATACCATTTCTAGGAAGAATTAAGAAGGAACAATAACGAGTGCAATTTCAGAAATTCATGGAAAAATTACAACAACTCGGCATTAATATTCCTCTCGTTGAAGCTCTTGAGCAAATGCCCAAATATGCTAAATTTATGAAGGATCTCCTCACTCATAAAATACTTTCTGATCGGATGCAGGTTACTTTGAATCAAAGGTGTTCTGCCGCCCTACTAAAAGACATGCCTCTCAAAGAAGAAGATTCTGGGAGCTTCACTTACCTTGCACCATCGGAGGTATTATGTTCGATAAAGCCCTTGCCAATCTAGGGGAAAGCATTAGTCTTATGCCTTTCTCACTCTACTCACGCCTGGAATTGGGGGACCTGAAACCAACTAGAATGTGCATCGAGCTAGCCAATAAAACAACTCAATATCCTACAGGAATTGCTGAGAATGTCCTTGTCAAGATTGATAAATTTGTCTTCCCGGTCGACTTCGTGGTCCTTGAAATGGAAGAGAATGATGTCCCCATTTTACTTGGGAGGCCTTTTCTTGCAACAGCACATACTATGATTGATGTCTTTAACAAGAAGATCTCTTTGGAAATTGGAAATAATAAGATTACCTTCCACCTTGAAAAATCAATGAGATATACTTCTTTCACTGATGACAACCTTGACGATCTCGACCTAATCGAAGCTAATGCTCAGAAACATGCTCAGGAATGCTTTCTACCTGACCCTTTGAAATCATTGAAATTTGAAGATAATGATGGCATGTCTAATGTTGAAGAAGGCGAATGGGAAGAACACGCTGTGAACAACCAAACATTATGTTCAACAAACTTACCAGAAAAGCTGATACTACTCGCAAACTCAAAGAGCTCCCTCATCATTTAGAATATGCATTTATTAACAATGATCCTAATTTCCCTGTGGTGATTTCTTCCTTGTTATCTGACGAGGAAAAGAAAGTGCTATTACAAGTTTTAAGCAAGCACAAGGGAGCTATTACATGGAAAGTTTCTGACATAAAAGGGATCAACCCTTCTTACTGTTCTCACAAGATACTGATGGAAGATGATTTCAAACTGGTAGTATAGCCGTATAGGAGATTAAACCCAAAAGTTCAAGATGTGGTAAAAGACGAAATCATTAAACTCCTAGATGCGGGTATAATTTACGCTATTTCCGACAGTCCTTGGGTTAGTCCTATTCATGTTGTGCCAAAGAAAGGAGGAATGACCGTGGTAACTAATGAAGATAACGAGCTGATACCTACTAGAACGGTTACTGGCTCGAGGGTGTGCACCGATTACTGAAAATTAAATGATGCAATGCGGAAGTATCACTTTCCTCTTCCATTTATCGATCAGATGTTAGAAAGGCTCTCTGGACATGAGTATTATTGTTTCCTTGATGGATTTTCAGGATATTTTCAAATTCCGATTGCCCCGGAGGATCAAGAAAAGACTACTTGCACCTACCCTTACGAAACATTTGCCTACCAAAGAATGCCTTTCGGACTATGCAACGCCCCTGCCACATTCTAACGGTGCATGACGACAATATTCTCGGATATGTGCCAAGATTTTATGGAAGTATTCATGGACGATTTCTCGGTCTTCGGTAACTCTTTTTCATCTTGCCTTAATAAATTATCTAAAATGCTTGCTAGATGTGAAGAAACCAACCTTGTCCTTAACTGGGAGAAATGTCATTTTATGGTAAAAGAAGGGATTGTTTTGGGCATAAGATTTCACAAACCGGGATTGAAGTTGATAAAGCTAAGGTTGACGTTATTTCTTGAATCCCTTATCCAACTAATCTAAAGGGAATTAGGAGTTTTCTTGGGCACGCTAGGTTTTATAGAAGATTTTTAAAAGACTTTTCCAAAACTGCTAAACCTATGACCCAACTTCTCATGAAGGATGCAAAATTCGACTTTAATGATGAGTGCAAAAGAGCTTTTGATATCTTAAAATAAAAATTGACTACTGCCCCTGTTATTATTGCTCCTGATTGGGGCAACGATTTTGAACTTATGTGCGATGCCAGTGATTATGCAGTGGGAGCTGTTTTAGGACAAAGGGTGGACAAAAAATTCAAACCCATTTATTATGGTAGTAAACCTTAAATGAGGCACAAGAACATTACACGACCACCGAGAAGGAACTCCTTGCTGTGGTTTATGCCTTTGATGAATTTAGATCTTATTTAGTAATGTCAAAAACTATTGTCTACACTGACGATTCTGCTTTGAAGTACTTATTCAATAAACAGGATGCCAAACCAAGATTGATAAAATGGGTGCTGCTGCTACAAGAATTTAAAATTGAAATCAAAGATAAGAAAGGGGCAGAAAACTTAGCAGCTGATCACCTCTCTCGGTTAGAGAACCCTGAGCTTGAAGAACTTGACAAAGAAACTATTCGTGATTCGTTCCCTGATGAGCATCTTATGGCAGTAAGAATTAAAGATCCCAGTCCCGAACCATGGTATGCAAATTTCGCTAATTACCTCACGGCCAGAGTATTACCTAGCAACAAAACTTATGATCAAAAGAAAAAGTTATTCTCAGATCTTAAATATTACTTCTGGGATGATCCTTTCCTATTTAAATCATGCCCAGATGGTATTATTCGGAGATGTGTTTTTGGAAATGAGCAGAAACAGATTCTAGAACATTGTCAAAACGGACCTGCTGGAGGACATTATGGGGCCGATAATACTGCTCGAAAGGTTTATGAGGCAGGATTCTTTTGGCCTAGCATTTTCAAGGATGCCGCAAAACATGTGAGAGATTGTGATGCTTGGCAAAGGGTAGGAAACATCTCTTCTCGAAATCAGATGTCGCTTAACAACATTATGGTATGTGAAGTATTTGATGTTTGGGGGATTGATTTTATGGGACCCTTCACCCCATCAAAGAATAAAGTTATATCCTTGTAGCTGTCGATTACGTTTCAAAGTGGGTTGAAGCTGAAGCTCTTCAAACCTGTGATGCTAGAAGTGTCATTCGTTTTTTGAAAAGATTATTCTCCAGGTTTGGGATCCCTAAGACCATCATAAGTGATCGAGGGACGCACTTTTGTAATGCTGTTATGGAGAAAGTTCTCAACAGATATGGGGCACTCCACCAGATGTCTACACCTTATCACCCCCAAACTAATGGGCAAACAGAAAACACCAATAGGGCACTCAAGCTAATTTTAGAGAAGTCCGTCAGCAGTAACAGAAAAGACTGGTTCGACAAACTTGACGAAGCTTTATAGGCATTCAGAACAACTTTTGAAACTCCTATTGGAAGCACCCCTTTTAAGATAGTTTACGGAAAGGCTTGTCATCTTTCAGTAAAATTGGAACATAAAGCATACTGGGCTCTCAAAAATGCTAATCTAGAGGCTGATGTGATCAAGGAACACCAATTTTCCCAAATAAACCACTTAGCTGAATTACGGTATGAAGCATACGATCATGCCAAAGCATACAAAGACAGGACCAAAAGATGGCACGACAATGCTTAATTAAGGATAAAAGTTTGAAGTAGGACAAGAGGTACTGTTTTCAACTCAAGACTCAAATTATTCCCGAAAAATGAGATCTCATTGGGTTGGCCCTACACGAAGTAGGGTATTCCCTTATGGAACTATTGAGGTTCATAATAAGGAAGGGGAATTTTTCAAGGTGAATGGGCACCAAGCAAAAATTTATTATGGACAGGATGTTAGTAAGCTTTCGGGAGATGAGTTCTTCGCCCCTGCATAAAGCCCCAAGGCTCTGAGTCTAACTTAAAGACTCGTAAATAAAGAAAAGTGCCCTTTCGGGAGACAACCTCGGTTTTACCGAATACTACACTACACATGACCGGGTACACTGCCCGTTAGTGCATTAGGGTAGACCATAGGTATAACGAGTAATTATAAATATTAAAACCTGGTCAGTAAAACCTGCATCACTAATATTGAATTGTGGTAAATTATTCATACTATGAATGTTAAGATGCTGTCCATAAAGATAATCAACTTTAGAAACTTGGTTTATCTTAATAAAAATGAGTTTCTTCAAAGAAAAGAAAAACCCTAGTGTGGTTAAAATCTTTGTGTAGAAATCATATGGACAAATGTTGTACATATGTTTAGTGCATAACTTGTGACAAGATTATTAATCACACTTAAGCAATTAACGATGATTGAATATTCTTTCCTTGGCACATTAAATATATAATGATTATAATTGTCATACTTATTTTCATTGATATGAAAAATGACAATGGAATATTAAAACTCTTTCTTGTGTGATTGCTTTTGCGAGGATGATAAGTAATACAAAGGAGTTTTATGAATTTACATAATCTTTGGAAATGTACAAACTGCAAGAATCCATGAATGGATATATGCATGCATCTAGGAGATGATTTTTATGTTTAACTATTAAATCCAAGTTTTGGTTTAAAATTAAAATAAGATAATTTCTAAGTATTCCTAAAAGCTAGTGGTATTAAATAAATGAGTCTAATATAGAACATGATATATCATTTGGAAAATGGATATGTAAAACATTCCATATATTGTGGGTAGTAACATTCCATATAAGCTAAATGTTAAGTTTTAGTTTGGAATGGAACTTCACTTGAAAGATTTAGAAAATAAGACATACAACCTTGAAGTATATATTTATTGTTAGTAAACATGTGCGGTATTAAATAAATGAGTCTAATATAGAACATGATATATCATTTGGAAAATGGATATGTAAAACACGAATGAAATCTTAGTTTGACATAAGGATTTTTTATATAGATCGTCATGTTATTGTTGTATCATGCTTGAAGGCAAGATGATTTGACAACATTGATATCTAATGAAGTTATTAGATAACTGGTGTAGTGAATATTCTAATGAAATATGTATGAAATTAGAATTACATTCCTCAGCCTGGAGTTGCTCCCATATTCTATGGATGAACAATATATCAACTGTTGTGAAAATTGTTATAGCCAACAAACTTGAAGTTTGGAAGGCATCATACATTACGCTGTAGATATTGAAGTTTACAGAGATTTTAAAGAGCATATTGTTGTTTGAATACAATGATGCTGATTTAATTGAGATGACACTCAATACTAATCATGGTAGGATTTTATTCTTGTTGATGGCCATGTGAACTAGTTGTGCTCAACTAAGAGCATAGTTGCATTATAAAATAAAGAATAAGAATACTTTAAACTTTGAAATGTTTGAAAGTTTGATTGTCATAAATTGGTGGTTGAGGATGTCACACACTTTATGAAATATTATGTGGCAATATCAAGATATTTTGAATGCACACATACAAGAACTTCACTAGTTAAATTCTTGAAATAAGTATTCTCAAATTCTGATAGATCAAAGTTAGTTGAAATTATGCCTTGTCAACAAGTATGATTGTCATTACTTGAGGCATAACTCATTAACAAGTATTATCATGCATTGATCTATTTAGTATTGGATAAGGGATGTTTTGAACAAATATTATTTAAATGAAATAAAATATTGGTTATGTTTATTTTTCATTTTCTTAATATTATATCCTATATTTGCATGTTTAATCTGTGAATAACTTATGTTATTCTAAAAGTCTGTTGTCGATCAATGATGTAGGAATATCATTGAATTAAGACAAATCTGAGTGTTGGTAGAATATACTTAAAGTATACTGATGCGTGGGACATGCCAAATTCACATGATATTCATTGAATTGAATATAGGACAAATCCCAACTTAACATGATTGTACTTTATAGATCCTTGTCATTAAGTAAATCATGTATATTTATCCTCAGACTTGAGATACTAGATAACTGTTATGAATGTAGCACACTTGTGTGAAATAGTCTAACGCTATCCGTAAAAGGTGGTTATAAGGGCTATTTTCAGAAGTGTTGCAAAGTTCATGAGTTATGTCTTGTAGTTAAGAGAATTTGCTCCTTTGAATTTGTTTCAAAGCATAATACTGTTTGGGCCCATCATAGTGTTGACAAGATGTTTGTAAGGCCTTACCCAAGATCAATCTGGAATACGTTCAGATGATTTGGTAATCTTGTTCAATCAGATATAATGAGAAACAAAATATAAACTTGTGAAATGACTTGATCCATATTCACAGTTAATGAAGTATTAGAAGTAAAAGGATAAGTATAATGATGAATCATTAAAATTGGTTTTTCCATGGAAACCACACTCGGTTCAAATCTGGGGGCATTGGCGTGTTAAGCTAGACTAAACCAATGTCATTACTATATTAAGATATATCCAAGTGGGAGCTGAAAGGTTATGTATATATTTTAATATGTGTATGTCCGGATTCAAACTCAAAACTTCGGGATTACACACATTACATATGAGAATTGATGTTTAGAATAATTAATATATAAATGTTATTATTAATTATTTAGTCACGAAATAAACACTTAACGCATGTCAATATTTAACGAGTTTGGACTAACGGTAGTTAAATGTAACATTAAAGGACTAAAGATGAAATTAGTGGATGGGAAGGATCTAGAACCCCTTAGGATTCTCTAGGCTGGTCATGGGTTCCAAAAGCCCAAGAGATCCCTAACTTGGTCAACAAGTTTAGATGTGTATAAATACAAACCCCTTGTATTCATTAAATCTAATCTTGGATCACCAAAGAACCCTAACTTCTTCTCCTCTCCTCTTCTCTTATCCTTGGCCGATTGTATACCATCCCCACCCAAGGGATTCGATTTTTCCAAGTTCAAGAAACAAGTGATTGGTTTATTTGTGACTCAAGAACCTAGCTTTTAACATTAATTCGATATTAGTACGTGTGTACAAGAACGAAGAACAAATACAATTGTGTTTGTGGGTAATCTTGGTATTCGACCAAAAGGGGTTCGCAATTTATAAACCCTAATTTTAGGGTTTAGGGTTTGTTCATTGTTCTTGATATCGTGTGTTCTTGATTCGCAAAAGGTACGCATGTTCTTTTAATTCGGTTAATTAATTTACAAGTATTTTTCCTATTACTTCCGATGAATGCTTTGATGATGTTTACATGTTTTTTATAATTGTTATGATTAGTAAAACCCAACAATAATAACGGTTGTCATTGATAGATTGTCGAAATATGCTCACTTTGCTCCCTTTCATGCACAAGTTACTGCTCCACAAGTGGCAACACTATTTGTTCAAACAATAATTAAACGTCACGGGTACCTCGATCTATTATATCGGACAGAGACTAGATTTTACCTAGCTCTTTTTGGTCTCATATATTCAAGCTGCAAGGCACGTCACTCCAAATGTCCTCTGTGTATCACCCCCGTCGGACGGTGATAACGCTACACGCGTCGTTCGGGGTCAAAGGAACTTCCTTTTCGTCTAGCAAGTTTTTTAACACCCTAGGCAGTGAACCTAATCATTGTAGTGTAGTATTAGGGTAAGCCACGGGAATTGATATCATTCTCTAAGGGAATAGGAATGCTAGTGAGAAGTTACTATGCTAAGGTTGGGGTTGAGGAAGATTATTTTTTGTTATCTTTTTATGTTTTTTTAGGAAATGGAAAGGTACGAATCTCGGGGTTTGGATTTGAGGGTTGGTATTTCTACCGATTACTTCTACTTATCTAATTATCTAAATTAAGGTGTATGTAGTCTATGTCTAATTATTGTGTGCTCGTATGATTATTTAAAGATGTGTTTACTTAGGTTTTATTGCTCCTTAATTATCTCCTATTGATGGTTGAATTGTCACGTCCTTATTCTTAATCGCGTTGTGTGTCTAAGGTCGTAGGGTATGCGTTTATCTCTAACTCTTTGAAACTACCAAAGGTTATCGCCTACAAAATCTCTAGGATTTATAAACTTAACTCTGAGGTACTCTTCAGATGGTTTAGCATACAATGACTCTAGGTACTATAAGCTAAGGTTCACAAAGATTAATCAAGCATTAATTACACAACGGATGACCTATCGCAATATTAGATCATTAACAATTAAGATAAGAGACAACCAATCAATATTCAATAATTAAGTTTTATATTCCCTAAGCAAACATACAAGTAAATTAGCCAGACATAGGAAACATGCAAGCATACACACAAGTAATTGAAGACATAATTGAATTAATAAAGTAAAACACTTATCTTGATGTAAGATAGGGTATAGAACCCTAAAATACTGTACAAGACAGCCTTGGTTCGGTTTTGGTTTTTACTCCAAAAGACTACACACTAAAAACTAAAAAATTCGGATTCTATATATAAGATTACATATGCGACGGCGTCACCCTTTGATTTGTGACGCCGTCGGGTCACCGTCTTTAGTGTTTCATCCTGGCCACGTTAGTCTTACGACGACGTCACCTTATGCTTGTGACGCCGTCCCCTTCAGTCTCTGACGACGTCTAGATCAAATCTAGGTCGTCTGAGTTGCGACAACCTACTCTTTTAAAACCTGAAGCCGTCACTTGAAAATAAGCAATTTGGCTACTGAGCCGTCACAAAAGTGGTCCGACGGCATCGCAGATAACACCTGACGCCCTCCCCCTTCAGTTCTAGCAGCCTGAGTGTCTCGATTCTTGACTTTGGCCATTTTCTTCGTATATTCGCGCCCTTTCGTCCGAATAAGTGTCATTCCAGCATTTTGCCTTCAAGATACCTAAAAAGTGAAAAGGAACGATATTAAGTAATAACGGATACAAAAGTGATCAAATAAGGGCTTAAATGACCCCTCAAAAAGGTAAATTTTAAAACCTTATCAAATATCCCCACACTTGGTATTTGCTTGTCCTCAAGCAAATGTGCTTTTAGCCAATTAATTTATAAGTTAGGGGTCATGAAGCATTGGTTTAGAACAATACACAACACATATAAGCCCAGCAAAAGTCATAACAAGTACGGAAATTACATACTGGCGCCTCACATGGGATGTTTGGATACTCACATCTCTCGGGTGTATATGAAATATAACAAGTTGGAAATGGAAGATAAACACTCATTAACCGGTCCTAGTACATAGATTACCATAGGCTTTAGACTAGATAAAACTTCCATCGCTTTGGCGTAAGCACCTAGAAAAGACTATCCAAGAGGTCTTTTAAAGGGTTGTAATGTAAGGCTTACGGTAGGGAAACAAAGGGTTTGGTGGGATAGGCTATTTAGTGGTGCCAATGATAAGGTTTTAAAATGTACCTTTTTGAGGGGTCGTTTAAGCCCTTATTTGATCACTTTTGTATCCGTTATTACTTAACATCGTTCCTTTTCACTTTTTAGGTCTCTTGAAGGCAAATTGCTGTAATTGCACTTATTTGGACGAAAAGGCGCGGATATATGAAGAAAATGGCCAAAGTCAAGAATCGAGACACTCAAGCTGCTAAAACACAAGGTGACGGCGCCATCGCTTAATCATGACACCGTCGAGCCCTTCCGTGATGGGATAGTAGCCAAATTGCTTATTTTCAAGTGACGGTGTCGAGCTTTAAAAGAGTAGGCCGTCGCAACTCGGGCGGCCTAGATTTGATCCGACGACGCCGAGATCAAGCGAAGGGGCGGTGTCACAAGCACAAGGTGACGCCATCGCAAGACTAACGTGGCTAAGATGAAACCCTAATGACGGCGACCTAACGGCGTCACAACTCATAAGGTGATGCCATCGCACTTGTAATATTATATAGAATCCGAATTTTTCGGTTTTAGTGTGTAGTCTTTTGGGTAAAACCTAAACCGAACCAAGGTCGTCTTGTACAAGATTTTAGGGTTCCAAACCCTAACTTACATCAAGATAAGTGTTTTACTTCATTAATTCAATTATGTATTCAATTATTTGTGTGTATGCTTGCATGTTCTCCATGTCCGGCTAATTTACTTGTGTGTTTGCTTAGGGAATATGAAACTTAATTAGTGAATATTGATTGGTTGTCTCTTATCTTAATTGTTTAATGATCTAGTAATGCGATAGGTCATTCGTTGTGTAATTAATGCTTGATTAATCTTTGTGAACCATTAGACTATAGCACTTAGAGTAGTTGTAGGTTAAACCACACAAAGAGTGCCTTAGAGTTAGAGTTTATAATCCCTAGAGGGCTTTGTAGACGAGAACCTTTAGTAAGTTCAAAGAGTTAGGGATAAACGCATACCCTACGACTTTAGTCACACAACGCGATTAAGAATAAGGACGTGACAATTCAACCATCAATAGGAGATAATTAAGGAGTAATAAAACCTAAGTGAACACATCTTTAAACTATCATACAAGCACACAATAATTAGACATAGACTACATACACCTAGATTAGATAATTAGATAAGTAGAGTAATCGGTAGAAATACCAACCCCCAAATCCAAACCCCGAGATTCAGAACTTTCCATTTCCTAAAAACATAAAAAGATAAAAATAATCTTCCTCAACCCCAACCTTAGCGTAGTAACTTCTCACTAGCATTCCTATTCCCCAGAGAACGATATCAATACCGTGGCTTACCCTAATACTACACTACAACGATTAGGTTCACTGCCTAGGGTGTTATAAAACTTGCTCGAAGAAAAGGAAGTTCCTTTGACCCCGAACGACGCGTGTAGCGTTATCAGGAAAGTAAAAAATCTTTATGTTACAAGCATGCGAAGAATGGCGTTGCTAAGCCAAGACTCGACACTCCAGACTCTTGATAACTGAAACAAACAAACATAAATTAAAGAAAGATGTAGGATGGTAGCCCTTTTTTTTTTCACTCTATTTTATTCTTTTTCTCTTTTTTTTTTCTATATTTTTTATTTATTGTTATTTTTTTTTCATACACTTTTACTCTACCATCCTCTACAATAACATCAAAATGATAGGAATTTATAGTCACATCCCTACACTTGAGTTTTTATTACTCTAACACTAATTTTACCCTAATTGAAAAGATCAAAACACCAGGAGTACATTATTACGTAAATAAAGGGAATTTGAATTTAACGTTCCCTTCCCGTCATTTCATAGAGTCCCAATGGTCTCAAAACTGTGTACAAAGGATATGACTCGACTTAGCAACTTATGCAAGCAACTAGATAATTGAACTAAGGGTTTAGGGTGATAACAATAATGCACTAAAAGTGAGTGCATACAAGGTAGGCTAAGGCAATTTGGGTGTACATTTGGGGGTGGGGTGTAAACAATGCTCTTCATTGATATTCCGGAAAATTGAAACATCACGAGAACCGCAAAAAGGATAGGCTTTGAAGGGTTAACTAGGGTTATCGTGTACTAAAGATGAGTACATCGCAAAGGTGTGGGGGAATTACTCAACCGACGTGGAAGAAGTAATTATATTACGGGTATCAAACAAGGGTTATCCTAATGCCTCTTATCATTTAGTCATTCCTAACTACACAAGTGTAGTCTTACTAGCGATCTCGGGATGCATCACAAAACAAGTTCTAGAATCTATTATACTACCGGTTCACACACTAAGCATTAAAGATGAATGCTTTAATTCGTACTAATCTAAGGGCAATCCTCACATTTTGGGTGGAATTTGTGGTAAAGGGTATTTGTGCTAGTCATGCAACTTCCTATCCATGAGACGCTTTTGTTAAGATTAATGGCCTACTCTTATATGTCATGAAAAATTTTAAATTTGGTGCCAAAATTACCCTAACCGACATTTTCTCATGGTTTATTAAACAAATGCAATTGGACAAAGCAAATAATCAAGGATAAGCATAGTTTCAAAGTTCCCGTTTTATTATCCCTCGCTACACTTAAACTGAACATTGTCCCCAATGTTCTCCGAAATTATCAAAGTTATGATAATGAAAGGTAATAAAAGATGAAAGAAACTAGTACTCCCCTGATTAGCTTGGTAGGATCCGTGTAAAGTGGTGGTTACATCTTTTTTCAAAAAGAACGTTTGAGTGAAAAGCTCCTTCTCATCTTATTTTTTTGGGTAAAGGGGAGTAATCCTGCACCCTGGTAAATATATTAACCAAAAAAAACGTTTAAGTACAATGGATATGAGTGAAGTCCCATATCTCAGCCCGTTACATAGGATAAAGCTCCTTCTCATCTTATGTATCTTCTTCTTGGTAAATTAAACCTGCACTCTAGAAGAAAACAAACGAAACCTTCGCGTAAAATCGGCGGTAATAATATATACAGGACTCTATTAAACTAGGATATAATGCTTGTGGAATGAATTTTTAAAGAATTTCTGGAAAATTAAGACCTGGAAAATTCCAAAAAATTATCAGTAGCTCAGAAAACGAGAAAAAGTAATCGATTGTTTTGCTCCTTCCCGACGCCATCGAGTTGCGATCATGACGCCAGTTATCCTAACAAAACTCGGTGCTCGATTTTATGGAAAAATTCTTGAAAATTTACATCTTTAGAATCGGAAAAATTTCCTGCAAAACATCCATTATGACTCGATACAAGCATTTGACTCGAACAAATACACATGTATATCTTTTAATTAATTGAAATTCTCATGTTTATGTTTCTTTTGAAAACGTGTATAATCCTCCCTACACTTATCCTCTATGTAAAATACCTTTATATGTAATTAAGACGAGGTTAAAGACAAATAAATCATTTTTACAAATTTAAACATGAGAATAAACAATCAATAAAAGATATATGACACAAACAAGCAAACAATTAAGCATGGGTTGCCTCCCACGAAGCGCTTTTCTTTATTTATGAGTCTTGTAGCTAGACTCGAAGTCGTGCCCCTACGTTGTCCTAATCTTAGAGGCCCATTCAATCTCCTTAACCCTTCTCTCATCACGAATATATTCAGGGCCTAATTCAAGACAAGCAGTGTAGTAAACCTTGTTCTTCTAGTCTACTTCAAATGCCGGAATGTTGTCCACATCTAAATTATCAATACCCTCAAACTTCTTATTTTTGTGGGACATTATATATTTAACACTCTCGGCTCCATTTGAGAACTTGACTATTCCTTCATCTTGATCATAAGCCATCATAGACTCTTCTATAAATGGTCTCCTAAGTATTACATCCAATAAAAACCCATCAATGATGCCCTTAACATTCTCCAAGATCATGAAATCACACCTATATGTGAAGTTACCTACGAAGACATGCAATCCTTTAACCCTCCCAACATAGTTACTTGCTTTCCTAGGGCGAAAGGGGTCCCTCATAGGTTCTATCTTTTTGCTCCTGATCCAATTGTAATAGAGCCTAGACATTATATTCATGGGTTCCTTATAGTCAATGTAGGTGTGATCCCTATATAAGTATCCAATCATACACGGTATCTTGATGTTTTTAGGGTTACACCTTCTTATGCGAGGCTCGAAAGGTGGTCTCGGGAAGTTAACTACGTTATAGTGATATGCGGTTTCCTTCCCTTTAGGGTGTGAGTCGAAATACTCCCTAAATTCTTCCGCCTCCTTACTATCATCCATAATTTCTGACACTTTATAATCTCCATCTGCTAGGTCATCATCCGAATCACTTGAGGTCGAATCACTATCTAAAGTGTTAGTAGATTCCTTAAGGGCTTCCTCAAGCGTATTTTCAATTATCCTATTAAGTTTCCTAAGCTCTCCAATCTCACTAACAGTACGAGCTCGAAGTTAGTTGGCAGAGGCTGGGTCAAGCGGTGGGTACTTGTGTGGTGGTGAAGTGTTGTTTGGCGAATTATCACCTTCCATGAAGAAACGTGACGGGGTTACGAACAAAGGTCACGAAGAAGGGGGATAGACTACGAGGAAGCTAAGAATGAAAAAAAAAGTTTACTTGATAGGAATCAAGCAAAGAAACCTAAATGAGATGGACTTCTAACTAACTATTCTATTCCCCGGCAGCGGCGCCAAAAACTTGATAATGCTACACATGTCGTTCGGGGTCAAAGGAACTTCTTTTTCGTCGAGCAAGTTTTTCAACACCCTAGGCAGTGAACCTAATCGTTGTAGTGTAGTATTAGGGTAAGCCACTGGAATTGATATCGTTCTCTAAAGGAATAGGAATGCTAGTGAGAAGTTACTACGCCAAGGTTGGGGCTGAGGAAGATTATTTTTTTTTTATCTTTTTATGTTTTTTTAGGAAATGGAAAGGTACGAATCTCGGGGTATGGATTTGAGGGTTGGTATTTCTACCGATTACTTCTACTTATCTAATTATCTAAAATAAGGTGCATGTAGTCTATGTCTAATTATTGTGTGCTCGTATGATGATTTAAAGATGTGTTTAGTTAGGTTTTGTTACTCCTTAATTATCTCCTATTGATGGTTGAATTGTCACGTCCTTATTCTTAATCGCGTTATGTGTCTAAGGTCGTAGGGTATGCGTTTATCCCTAACTCTTTGAAACTACCAAAGGTTATCGCCTACAAAATCTCTAGGATTTATAAACTTAACTCTAAGTTACTCTTCAGATGGTTTAGCCTACAATGACTCTAGGTACTATAAGCTACGGTTCGCAAAGATTAATCAAGCATTAATTACACAACGGATGACCTATCGCAATACTAGATCATTAACAATTAAGATAAGAGACAACCAATCAATATTCAATAATTAAGTTTCATATTCCCTAAGCAAACACACAAGTAAATTAGCGGACATGGGAAACATGCAAGTATACACACAAGTAATTGAAGACATAATTGAATTAATGAAGTAAAACACTTATCTTGATGTAAGATAGGGTATAGAACCCTAAAATCTTGTACAAGACACCTTGGTTCGGTTTAGGTTTTACTCCAAAAGACCGCACACCGAAAACTAAAAATTCGGATTCTATGTATAAGATTACATATGCGACGGCGTCACCCTTTGATTTGTGATGCCGTCGGGTCGCCGTCATTAGGGTTTCGTCTTGGCCACGTTAGTCTTGCGACGACGTCACCTTATGCTTGTGACGCCGTCCCCTTCAGTCTCTGACGTCGTCTGGATCAAATCTAGGCCGTCTGAGTTGCGACGACCTACTCTTTTAAAACCTAAAGCCGTCACTTGAAAATAAGCAATTTGGCTACCGAGCCGTCACAAAAGTGGTCCGACGGCGTCACAGATAACACCTGACGCCCTCCCCCTTCAGTTCCAGCAACCTGAGTGTCTCGATTCTTGACTTTGGCTATTTTCTTCGTTTATTCGCTCCTTTTCGTCCGAATAAGTGTCATTCCAGCATTTTGCCTTCAAGATACCTAAAAAGTGAAAAGGAACAATATTAAGTAATAACGGATACAAAAGTGATCAAATAAGGGCTTAAATGACCCCTCAAAAAGCTACATTTTAAAACCTTATCAGACGGCCAATTTGAAGTGTTAAACAAGTGCTTAGAGTTGTACTTACGGTGCTTTAATTTTTATAAGCCTAAAGCTTGGTTCAATTTTCTACCATGGGCAGAATTTTGGTATAATTCTGCATTCTAGACTTCCATTGGTGTCACTCCATTCAAAGTCGTGTATGGTCGTGACCCACCTTCCATCATTACCCGCTCATTCAGTGACGATACACCTAACGATGTGATTGAGCAACTACAGAAAAGGGATGCTTTATTAGCCGAGCTGAAAATCAATCTTGGTCGAGCACAATGCCGAATGAAGAAATATGCTGATAAGAAACGAAGGGAACTCTCATTTTCTATTGGTGACTATATGTCTTTGTTAAATTACAACCATATCGCCAACACTCTGTCAAGCTTCAACGGAATCAAAAGCTAGGCATGCAATATTTTGGTCCATTTCGAGTTCTTCAATAGATTGGTCCAATTGCATATAAATTGGAGTTACCTACTACATCTCGTATACATCCTGTTTTTCATGTCTCATTGCTTAAACCTTGTATTGGTGACCCATCTGATCAATATATACCATTACCCTTATTGTCCACTTTAGAAGGTCCGTTAATTCACCCAAGTCAGATTTTGGATGTAAAGTTCGAGTCAAGGATGACTGGGATATTCAAGTGCTCGTACATTGGGATGGACGAGCAGAGCATACATGGGAATCTTGGAATCAGCTCCAACAACACTATCCTAACCTCTACCTTGAGGACAAGGTCTGTTTCGATGAGGGGAGGAAAGCTATATTACGTCCACTAATCAAGGGAGTCAAAGACAATACCGTGACACATAATGAAAGCAACTCAAGAGAACATGTAGAGGTGGTTAGAAAAAGTAATCGTGTGAGAAAACCACCCCTAAAGTTAAGGGATTGAATATGATATGGAAGGCAAATGACAGTGACTGAAAAAATGACATAATTTGGCATCTCTATCTGTCTCCTACTTGATCCTTCTTTCTTCTTTCTATGTATCAACCAACATATTTTGTGTAATTTCATTTTCAGTCTGTGTTTGTACTTAAATCCTAGTTACCTCAGAAGGTTCACATATGCAATATAACTTGTTCTCATCCCCATTAAATTAAGGTCATTACAAGCAGGTACCTTAGGGCATGGGCATGGGTAGAAAATTGATGGGCGGGTGACGGGTGAGACACGAGGTCGGGTGACAGGTTAGAAATACCCGTGCCCATTGCGCACGGGTGCCATCCCTAAACCCGCGTTGATCTTTCCACAAAGATTTTATTGAAGTGTCTCATTGAGACATTACGGGAATGTTGCACCCACTCAACTTATCCCACGTATGAATATAGTTTGGTGGTGATCCGTAACAAAACACTCTTTATTTTCGTATGTGTAAGAAACTTTTTCTAAAGAAAAAGTAAATGAAACAAACATATTTTGACAAATCGACAACAATCGTATTTATGTTTTTAGAAAGATACTTATGAAGCACTTCAACATGAAAGAAGATCTTATAAAACAACTTTAATCAAATATCCTTTTCAAAATCAGATAACTTGTCCTCTGTTTTCTAAGACTTTGTTTAACGAGTGTTTTCGAAAGATTGGATTAAATGAATAAAAAATTAAATAATGGATTTGTTGAATCGAAAATCACAAGAGATAATTTATATGTTTAATTAATATATATTAAATGCATTTTTAATCTAAAACCAAAGTTTTAGTTAAATTAATAACTTTCAACCAATGCCCCAAAGATTCCTATTACACAGGAGTGAGTATGGGCAGTTTGAGGTGGTTTTTGGTTAAAACCGAACCTCAAATTAAAAAGTTTTGTCTTTGAAAATTGCAAACCGTTTAGTTTTGGTTTTGAATTTTTTCATTTAGTCGGTTTTATTTCGATTTTTTTACCTATGCATTTACCGATAAATAAACTAGTTAGTTATATATCTACCATTATTACTCTTAGCCTATTTTATCTTGATTTCAATTATAATTAAAATAATAACAAGCTAGCTTCTCATCAAAAATAGAAATTATGTTTTCAAACAATATATTCAAACGTGAGTGATAGTAGCATCACATCTAACAATTCAAGACTATTAAATAAATTACAAAATATGAAATGCAAGTCATTATATTTTAGAAACTTTTTGCAAAAGTTCAAAAGATATACCGAATCTTTTGTTGAAATAACTATGTAGATAAGATTATTCTTAAATCTTTTCTAAAAATAGATAAACGTGGGCGGGGTGGTTTTTTCTGTCCGGTTTTTAATATGTAAACAAAAACCACCCAAACATTCGGTTCCTTTAAAAATCAAAACTGCCTCGTTGTTTTTTTTTATGTGGTTTGGTTTTCTCGTTGCGGTTATTACGGTTTTTTCGGTTTTGATTCGGGTTTTCGATTTTTATGCTCATCCATATTATTACATAAACTCACAAATCCATTTTATAAAACTTGATTATAACCACGTACTTCTCGTGCCCAGTCATTCTATCTAATATAAGGTAACTAGATGTATTTTTGAGTGATGCTTCAACACCCATTGGGCATACTCTTCAAGTGATTTTTTGGTACATCTTTGTTACTACCTGTTACAAATGCATGTCTTACGTGTTATTTTTTAGACTTGCATTTCACAAACATCAGGGTATTAGACACAAATTTACACTGCGGGGAAAATATTTGTATGGTTTTCCAAAATGATAAAAGTGGTGTTAAAAATCCTTTAAAATAATATCTTAGTTACAATGTGGATGATGTTCAAAATGTATGTACATGTACACCTCGTGCACATGGATGAAATCAAAACCAAATATGATTGTGTGTACAATTTGTATAAGCATACTAACTAAATAACATTATAAACGCATTTTGATGGACCGAGTGAATTTAAGATTCATTTAAGAAAAATCGTCATTTTTTTCAAAAATTAGCAGTTCATAAAAAACAGTTCATAGGTATCCCAAAACCCTGCGGGAACCCTGGTTTCATCCATGCTTGTGCCTCAAGTAAATCCGCTCTTACTCAAGAACTCCCCTATTTGCCTTGGGTAAAATAATATATTCTGTAAAACTCCACTGCCCAAATTATCTATACTATCTATAAAGGGTGTATGATCAAAGTGAGATTGTTGAATGTTGAAAAGGCAATATGTTGAAATGTTGATAAAGTTAAATAAGAAAATATTGTAATTGAAAGTCAAAGATTGAAAACTATAAGAACTAATTGAAAAGAAACTTAATTATTCTAAAATCAAAGTTAATTTTCTAATTGACCCCCTTTAATACCCCTTATACTTTCAAATGAAAAATATAAAAACTAAGTAATTTTCGTTAGAAAATTCCGTTGCTATGCACGGGTACAACCATTTGCAAATTACATTTTAATCTTTCATGTTTTATTTTGAACGTTATACGCAACACTTACCCTAATAACGCATATCGTTAATTTTCTGCCGCTAGGAACCTCGGTTGCTATGCACGGATACTCATCTAGTATATTTAATGTATTAGATATACATGCGTGTTAACTTTTTTCATTAATTTGTGTTTATATTAACACATTTTAGATACAATTTTCTACTACTACACAGATTTTTGTTCATTCACTCATGTAAATTAACGCTTTCTAGTTCTTCTAAAGTGGCTTTTAAAAAAGTTGATGATCTGGTTAATGATGATAGTGATAGTGAAGTTTTCGAGGTATACAACGAAACTGCCAGTTTTATAGCTTCTACGAGCTACAAAGTTAATAAAGCTTTTAAAAGTAGCAGTGGAGTGGGGAATAAAAGCTTGTATGAACAATGAAAAGAAACTTATGATAAGGACCCGTAGAATGATGATGATTTTGTTGATCCTAGTTTGACTGATGCTCAAATGCAGTTTGCTAACGCATTTGATATTAGTGTGCGTGGTCAACTTACATAGCATTTTGTAGTAGGTCTCATAAGTGTTACATGTCATTCTTATGATAGTTTAGGTTTGAAGCACAATTGATGTGTTTATTTTTGTCTAGTTTTGGGTTGAGATAAGATTCACCCACATTTATTGTACTTAACTGTTTTTTGGAGTAAAAAATTACCGGAAAAAACTTTTTACCCATAAACATGCGTTTAACGGGTCTAGTATGAAGATTTGAAACGATTATTAGCCCGATCAATTATTGGGTGTATTGTTTTATTATACATGTTCAAAGGAAAAAAAACACATTAACAGATTATAACATGTGAAGTAGTGGGATTTCATTACTCGTTGACTTGATGCAAATCAATTGCTTATTACGGAGTACATTTTTAAAGTGAAACTTGACCAATTCTGTTTGTAAAAAAAAAAAAAAAAAAAAAAAAGTTGTAGTCACTAACCATCATAAAACAATGTCTATTTCCGGGTTAAACCTTGAAAATCATAAAATTCCATTAAAGGAGATCACGTTGGCCAATGAAGAAAACTGGATCACATATGATTAATTTTATGTGGTTTACGGAGGACAACTCTCCGAAAGCTGGAAAACCGCAAGGCTGCTTTCAAGCACTTTGAATATCGTAAAAGAGAGGAGTTCCTTAACGAGCTTAAGTTCATAGCTTCAACCACGAAAACATCATTCCTTTCAACTCACTCGTTACTGCGATGAAGACATTATGATGATTATAGTTTACGAATATCCTGTCAATGGGAGCCTTTTTGATCATCATAGAGACCCGGAAAAGAGGAGTAGCATGATGTGGACAAATCGTCTAATGATTTTCCTAGACGATGCAAAAGGTCTTAACTATCTTCACTCGGGTCTTGGGGAGTATGGGAAAGTCCGAAAGTAATACATGGATTAGTCAACATATTGTTGTATGACAATCTGAAAGCAAAATATTTGGTTTTGATTTGTCAGTATTAATCCCGATTAACCAACCACATCAGCAGGTCTATAAACCTTCTACCAATGAGACAACAACATGGACCCCATTTACGTAGAAACTGGCTTCCTCAAGGTAGAATCAGATATTTACTCATTCCTTGTGCTATTGTTCTTGACATTGATTTGGATGCCTACTTTGTTTGGAGTGAGTAGAGAGTGATGTAGCTGAGTTACTAGCGGCCCTGTGCAAAAGTTTACATACCAGACTTGACCATAAAGATATATATTTTGAACCATCTAGCTTTATTCTTTTTATGAGTTCTTCATCACTCTCGAAAACTTGAAGATCAAATTAACATATATTTAGAAAATAATTTCATATATTGTTAACATTTTGATGTTGGAAGTAAAATTTGAGGCCCCAAAATATATGAAGAGATACATATTTTGAGACCCCTAAAATTGCGAGGCCCTATTGTTGGGTTCAGTAAATACCCAAACCCCTTAATCTAGGATTTGAATAGAAAATATCCCAAGTGTTTAGACTATTAACATCAACAGGTCGCTGAGCGCATAGTCTCTCAGTGAGCCATATTCAAGATACTCAGTACGAGACATCAAGGAAGTCTCTCCACTCAGCAAGACAGAACTTAAAGGGTGAAGACTGAGTCAAGAAGAAGATGGTGGATGTAGTGAGTGATGACAATAACTCATCTGAATCCCTAAGACTCCTTACCGCCTACTAACATCAAGACAAATCAAGTAGAAGATCAAGGAGATGAAGATCAAGAAAGAGCGGACAAGGGGGACAAATTTGAATCAGATAAGAAGAAGTCCTTATCAGCATAAGTCAACTTTCCCTGAATTGCTAACTTCCAGGCTTAGTGTCATCACTGAATTACAGAAAGCGGCCTTGTCTCTTATTTAGAATAGCCTTTGTAAACAGAGACAAAATACATCAGTATTTTATCTTCTGCAAGTTGTCAGTTTGTCACTTAGGATAAGGTTAAAAATTATACATGTATAAATAGCATAAGAGATGGAGTGATAGATTAAGCTTGTGAATTGTAAAAACATACACACACAAGCCATCTTTCACTCCTCCAAATACAACTCAGTCCCTGAGATAGCTCAGTGGTTCCATAGTTGTTGTGTTGAGACTTAGCCTGAACTTAGTGAGGAGTCACCCTTTTGTCATTTCAATCTCAAGTACTATTCCGCAAGTACTTGGGTAATGTATTCTTATTTTGATTTATATCTAATAAAGAATATTATGTTGAAAAATTAATCTGTGTGTTTTACTTATATCTTTTCAGTCATAGATTCACTATTAACATGTTTTATATACTTAACCTTTTTAATATAGTGAATAGGGAACAACAAGTGGTATCAGAGCGAGGCTGATTATAAAACCTTTTTTTAAGCCGCTCTAAAACGCTTTTAAATCGGGATCCTTATGGTGAAATTGATGTACCCCAACTAGTTGACAAAAGGGTGGAGCTTATTCAAATTTGCCCCTAGACTTGAAGTTGGTAAATTTAACAAATGGAAAAGCGTATGCTTTGCTATTTGATGGGATGGAACTTTATTATATCAAGTGTATAAATGAAGGTCCATTTGTCCCAAAGATAACTGAAGGGTTGCACAAACCTGAAGCACAATGGACTCGTGGATGAAAGAAGAGTGGTCAACCAGATCAAAGACTCAAAAGTATCATCATATCATGTCTTCTGGATGATATTATGGAGTCATCATAAGTCGTAGTACGCCTAAACAAACCCGGATGACTGGTCCATAGTCATGAAGGTCCATCTGATACCAAGGAAAACAGAATAATGGACATGAAACTTGAGTATAACACCTTCAGGGCTAAGGATTCAGAAACTCTGTCTCAAACTTACACCAGATACAAAACCTTGTTGAATGAATTATCAAATGATGGTGTTAAGTTGTCTAAACATGAAATCAATGTTGGTTTTGTCAATAGTCTTCCTGAGAATTGGCTGAATTTCTCATAGGGACTTAGGAATGCTAATCATATGCAGAATCTTGAACTTCCTGAAATTTATGGGAAATTTGTCTATGAGGAAAACCTCATCAACAGACGATACCCTGACTTAAAGAAGTCTCAGGAAGTCAAGAAGTCCCCACCACCACTTCGACACCAATATCAACTGCTTTTTACTCTAATAATGTGGTACAAGATTTTAAGGAAAATTCAGATGATGAGCCTGATGAGAGATCAAGTGAGGAGTACCTAAATGACCTGAACATTGAATTTCAGGAAAGGGCACTCCTTGCTAACTCTCGAAGATTTATAAAAAGAAGCAAAGGTTTTTCAAATGCTAAAGAAAACGAGGACACTGAATGTTTTAAGTGTCACAAAAGAGGACATTTTGCCAAAGACTGTTTTTCTAAAACAATTTCTGAACCCTTTTATAAACCATCAGGGTCAAACCAGTCCTCAGGCTTTAGAAAATTTCAACAAAAAATTTATCAGTCTCATCAAAATTTTCAAAACAAATCTGATCAAAGCAAACTGGTTGATTATGAGTCTAAGTATAAAAAAGCCAAGGCTAAGCTTGCATTGCTTGAGGCCAGTCCCTCGAAACAACAAACAATGCTAAATCATGCGGGTAAAATAAAGGCCTTGTTGCGAAACCTTCAAGCGATGAAGAGCCGGTGTCATCGATGATGAAATGGTACATGTCGATTGCATCGATGACCCTCTCAGAAGAGGACAAGCTAGCTGTTGGAAAGAATCATGCCAGGAATGGAGAATGGGTCAATATCACAATGAAAAAGGTAAATATTTTACTTTCTATGGATGATGACTCTGATTGGCAGTCTTATATGAATTATCTTAATGTCGACCTTAAGTTCGTAGAAGAGCAAAGACTAAATCTTTTTTTCAAAATACAACAAGTTAAGTTTTGAATTGAACAAGTGTAGGGATGAACTGCTTCTTTTAAAACAAGCTAAGCTTGAGGCGGTCACTTTGCAAATTCAAAACACTGAACTAGTTAAAAGAAATCAAGCTCTTCAAGACGAACTCAAAAAGGCTCAAGATATCCTTAATAGTTGGACTGCTAAAAATCCTAGGGTCTTTGATGCTGTGGGAGCCCCCAGTAGCAAGAAGAGAGTCTTAGGTGAAGATCATCTTCCCGACTCTCTCAACAAAGACCAGGGTCCTAAGCAGTTGGATCAATATACTCTAACCAAACTAACTATGTAGCTTGTAAGGGTTTAGCAACTTTGGAAAAGCCAAACTTACTAACAAAGAAACACTGATACAACTTTACTAAGTATGCGGAAACTACTTCAATAAAGCTAAGAAGATTAACTTTAAACTTCAACAATTTTATTAATACTTTGAACCTGCTTGATACACAGATTCACTAACAACCCTAATAACTCTAATATCGAACTTGGTAAACTCTAATATTCTCTAATTCGTACTATTGGATTCGTACCTCTAATGCCAATCTAGGGGTCCTTTTATAGGCATAAGAATTACCCTAGTCGGTTTACAATTATAATCCTTGTACGACAAGTAATACTAAATCTAAACTAAGAATATTCTAGAATTACAAAGCTTTCCATAAACAATATAGCAGTTCTTTAGCTTTGCAGTACTTTGACACGAGCAGTACTTTGACTTTCACTTAGCAGGACTTTGACTATCTTCAGTACTTTGTCATTTATATCCCAACAATCCTCCCCTAACTTGAATTCTACTTGCTTGATTTCAAGTTTCCTTTTTTATCTTGAACTTTAACATCTTAGTCTTCAAGGAAAGATTGTGTCTTTATCTTCAAATATGTTTTGTACTCTCTGTGCTTGTATCAAAGTAGTCTTTATCAGCAATTCTTTTCAGCATCCATTATCAGCAACCTTCATCTTTTCAGCAACTCAGTAACATACGGAAAATTGTACATCACGTCATAAAGTTTCAGTCTATTCTCATCACTTCCAGGTGTATTAACTCCTATGAGAGGTGAATCATTGAAAATTTAATGGATTTTGATGTCTCTTTACCAAAGCCATTAACTCTGGAGTAGCCAAATGTTTAGGTGTGTTAAACCATGGTACATTGATAACCATATGATTTTTAGCAAACCATCAGCTATCAACGGATTTGTTTTGTCTTTACCAAAAGGCGTACCCTTTTGGACTAGTTAGTTCTTGCAACCATGGTGAACTAATTACCATACTAATGGTTTTTCTATAGCCTTTACCACAAGCCATTTTCTTGTGGGCTAGCTAACTCTTCACTATTTCAGATATGGTGAGTTGATTACCATACAACTTATTAGAAAGTTGTCAACTATAAACAGATTTGAGATATCTTTACCAGAGCCGTTTGCTCATCGATTAGCCAATCCTTTTGTTAAACATGGTGAACTGATAACCTATTGTGTTAGTGCAGAGCACTTTACCAATGAAAATTTATCTCAAAAACCATTTGTTGCTGTTAACTTTTGCTTTAAAACATTTTGCACTTTACAGAAATTGCTTATTTTAAAAGAATTTTACTGATTTTGTGCTGCAAGCAATACTTTGAGAAAGTACTGTTTGTTCAGCAGTACTTTGAATAAAGTACTTGATTTTTCAAAAGATTTATTCAATAAAGAATCATACCAGTATTTATGCATCATCTTCAGCCATATTTGTCCATTTGATGAATAATTCGATGACCATAAGTGCTGTTTCATTCTCCTCTTCGACCTCCATACCATGTTCTAGCATTCTGACCATAAGATCCCTTGTCAGTGGATATCTTCTTTCTGCTAGCATGTGAATCATGATTCCATCTTCCAGCTCCAAAACATGCACTCCAGATTCTTCAAAGAATCTCCAACTTGTAATCTCCCATACTTCTTGGTTGTTCCAGATTTCTTCAGTGCTTGTTTCCTCTGTCTCCCAGATGGTTGTGAGATCTTCCAGCAAAACTAAACCAACTCCAGCTGATGGAATACGCTCAAAATACTCTTGTACCAGTTGATATAAATGATACAAATCCTCTCTATCTATCAAATACAGTATATCCCATAGCATATTAAACACTCTAAAGCTTTCATCTTCTCTATGGAACATCAGATAATCTTCATCTTGTGATTCTACAACTTCAAATCTACAGATCTCAGACTTTTTTACTGCATCATCTTTAGACTTAGGATTATCAAAATCTACAACTCTAAGATAATTCCTTAGCTCATCAACTGTATCTGATCTCAATTGTATCTTATTTGATGGATGTTCAAAGTCAACAGTTTTTCTTTTTCTTTTTAGACTTCTTTTGTTTGCTTCCTCATTCTGTTCTTCATCATGAAAAGGAATTATACCTTCAACTTCCTTTTGATATGCTTTTCTAACATGATCATACAAGTCTTTCATCTCTATATACTTTAATTTATGTAGACCTGTATATCCTCTACCCTTCAAATAAGCCATCATTGCATTTCTTTCTTTAGCAATACTTGGTCTTCTTGGTACAACAACTGGCTTCTTTGGTATTTCAAATTCAGCATCTAATTCTGCTTGAAACTTTCTAGCAACTTCTTCATTCTTAGCTACTTCAATAGCTCTTAGTTGTACCAAAGTAAGCTTCTTCTTCTTCTTTGTTTCAACCAATTTACCTTTTCCTTTATCCTTAGGGTCTAAGGAAGGTTGAACAGGTTGAGAAGCTTGAGGTTGTTCTTCAACTCCAGGGATAGCAACTCCTCTTTGTCTTGACAAATTGAGCATGATGTTAGCAATAGTCTCATCATCACTTGCAGTTTGCTCCTTTTGTTGAATTGGACTAGAAGGACCAGCTTCTTCTTCATGTAGGATAGTTAAAGGCCCAACTTCTTCATCAAAATTCAAAACTCTTGGTGTAATAAGCTCTTGCCTACAAGTTCTTTGAGGAGCAGTACCTTGATCATCAGCACCTTGATCATCAGTAAGTTTTACACCAGTACTTTGAGGGTCATCAGTACCTTGAGGCTCAACATCAATATTTATATCTGCATGTGGTTCAACATCTTCATTCAAATTTTGTTGCTCCAATATCCTCCCCAATTGGAATGAAGACTGCTTGTGAACCTTCTTGCCCTTGGAAGTCTTCTTAAACTTCATTCCTTTCTTTGTCTGAGACTTAACCCACAACCTGTGATGTTGAACTAAAGGCCATACAAATTTCTTCAATCTTCTAAATTTGTTGTTCAACTTCAAAAGTTGTGCAGCTTGAGCTTCAAATGGTTTCTTCAATCTTTTCAATTCTCTTGACAAAGCATAGTTATCCAGAAATTCTCCTGCAGTAGCCATATCTCCCCCATCTCCTCCAGATGTCTGAGACCCATCTGTGGAAGTGTAATCATTAGGAGATGATGGTGGGTTTACCTCTGGTTCTGAATCACCATGAGCAATATCTTGTGGAGATGCAGTAGATTGAGCTTCAGTACCTTCCTGTGATGCAGTACCTTGTGGAGAAGCAGTACGTTGAGAATCAGCACATTCTCTTGATCCTGAAAGCTCATGTTCTTCACTTGCAGCAGCTACATCTCTAATTGCTTGTACAATTTCCATCATATGAGTAGTCAAAGGTGTATTACTCCCAGAGAATTTGTCACTCTTCCTAGCCATGAAAGTGAACACCTTTGGTGGTTGTACAACAGCAGTTAACAAGCTCGAAGGTTTGGGTACATCCTGAAGTTGTTTATTCAAGAAAACTTGAACAAATCTTGGGTACATTAACCATGGTGAACCATTCGAGATATGAGACAACATACCATCTAAAATTAATCTTGAAAAGTTAAAGCGATGATATGTAGCTAATCCGACTAAAGCAGATGCAATATTTGAACCAAATTGTTCTCATGAAGTACTCTTCGAACTTATACAATGAAGTAATACATGAACAAGATACTTCCATTGTGGACTAAACAAGGGTTTCCTAAAAGTTGTTTCAGTTAGGGACCCTTCATACACAATATCCCTTAATGTATCTCAAAGAACTTGCTTATCAAAATGAATAGCCTCTTCTTCATCATCAAATAATAAATCTTCTCGAATCGAGGCTTCACTAACTCTAACAATCTTCCCAGCAACCTTAGCCCGAATATATGATTCATCATCTTCCATATGAGATCTAGCAGTTGCCCAAAATTGTTGAATCCAAGGCTCAATGATATCAGGTTCAACAAAAAGGGCATTATTGATTGTTGAAACAGTGAGAAAATCAATTATGTCATGAAAAGCAACATTAGATGGTGTTTTATCTAAGTTGGCGACCATGTTGTGTTTACTAACTGTGTTGCGATGAGCCATTGTTTGTAAAAGAATGTATGAAACGGTTAGGGTTAATATGAGATAAGTAAGGAAGAGATTGATAGATATAAAGATGAGAGGGAAAATCAGATGGTAGTTATTTATAGGTAAGATTTGAAAAATCACAGCCCTAATTAATAAATTTACCGTTTGTTTGAATTTTACCCATCTTTTGACCGTTGGAACAGTACGTTGACAAGACTAGCAATGCTTTCCATGTAAGCAGTACTTTCCAAAGCAATACTTTCAGTGCAGTACTTTCAGTTAGACATTGAGCAGTACTTTTCCATCCTCTTCTTCACAATGGCAAAATCATAAAAAGACATTGTTTATCCTCCCCTTAAACAGTGCATAGGACTATTAACTTAACTAACTAATAAATCCTCCCCTTAATTGTAGCTTAATAATTAATCCTACCAATACTCACCACCAAATGATTGAATCTTGAAACATCAAATCCTTTTATGAGTAGATCAGCTACATTATCATCTGTGTGGACCTTGACAACATTAATGAGCCCTGTGCTCATAACAATCTCGAATAAAGTGATGCCTAATCTGAATATGCTTTGTCTTGGAGTGATAAACTGGATTCTTCACAATACATATTGTACTCTCACTGTCAATGTTGATAGGAGTATTCTTGAAATTAAACCTATAATCCAAGAGTTGATTCTGCATCCACAAGACTTGTCCACAACAGCTTGCAGCAGCAACATATTCTGCTTCATTGGATGATGTTGCTGCAATGGTTTGTTTCTTACATTGCCATGCAACTAATCTTCTTCCAAGATATTGGCATCCTCCAGTGGTGGATCTTCTATCATAATTATCACCTGCATAATCACTATCTAAAAAAGCTTCCAAGTGAAAAGGTGAATCCTTTGGATACCACAACCCTAACTTAGGTTGTTGCTTCAAATAACTAAAAATCCTCTTGACTGCATTCATATGAGATACCTTAGGTGAGACTTGATATCGTGCACACAAACATGCAGCAAACAAGATATCAGGTCTAGATGCAGTTAAGTACATAAGACAACCAATCATTGATCTATAAAGCTTAACTTCCACAGGTTGTCCATCTTCATCATTTCCTAATGAGTTGATAGCTTTTATTGGTGTGGTGACTGGCCTCATAGCATCAAAGTTAAACTTTTTAAGAATGTCAGTGACATACTTATCTTGACTAATAAAGATTCCAGAACTTAATTGTCTAACTTCAAGCCCCACAAAGAAAGTTAATTCACCCATGGAACTCATCTGAAATTCTTGTTGCATAAGTTTCTCAAACTCTTTTACCATAGACTGTTTTGTTGCTCCAAAGATAATATCATCCACACAGACTTGAACAAGCATGATATCCTTCTTGTCTCTCTTGATAAACAAAGTCTTGTCAATTGCCCCTCTCCTGTAACCATGTTTCAATAAGAAAGTGGAGAGTCTTTCATACCTGGCTCTTGGTGCTTGATGAAGGCCATACAGAGCCTTAACAACTTTGTAGACTTTGTTTGGATGTGCAGGATCCTCAAAACCAGGAGGTTGTTTGACATATACTTCCTCTGTAATCTTGCCATAAAGAGAGGCACTCTTGACATCCATTTGATAAACAGGAAAGCCCATATATGATGCAAAAGCAAGGAATAATCTAATAGCTTCAATCCTTGCTACAGGGGCAAACACTTCATCATAATCTACTCCTTCTTCTTGTGTATATCCTTGAGCAACCAGTATTGCTTTATTCTTGATGGCATTACCTCTTTCATCTCTCTTGACTCTAAAAATCCATCTTGTACCAATGACTTTCTTTCCATCTGGTAAATCACATAGTACCCAAACGTCTTGTAGTTTGAATTGAAGAAGTTCTTCTTGCATAGCTTCAACCAAAATCTCTTTAGTTAATGCTTGAGCTACTGTCTTGGGTTCTTCTTTTGAGATAAAGCAAGTAAACAAGCATGTTTTTTGATCTTTATTATTCAGCCTGTTTTGTTCATAAACAAAGCTAAGCAAAGCATTATGAGGCTAAGAGTAACTTTTAGCTTTTGTTCTTGTGAGCATTCCTGAAGTAGAAGGTCCAATAATTTGGGTAGCAGGATGATTTTTATGAACTCTTAGGATAGGAGATTGTTGAACTTCAAAATCATCACCCAAATTTGGAAAATCATGATCATCAGTGGAATTTGAGAAAATACCTTCATCTTCAAACTCATCATCGGTGTCTTCTAACCTGCATGGTTGGATCATTCAAATCATCGAAATATCGGTAATCGGTGCAAGAAGATTTTGATCCAAAGTACTGTGATCTAAAGTACTGTGATCCAAAGTACTGTGAGAGTAATCTGTAGACTTACCCTTTTTTTTTCTTCTTAATAAGCTCTTCTTTGGTCATCATCATAAGATTGTGCTATTGCTTCTTGAAAAAGCATCCTATTAAGCTCATCTTCAATAGCTTGATCTTCAGCAGACAAAGTGTATGTTGGTTTACCAGTACTTTTCTCCTTTTCAACAATAATATGTTCTTTATCGAACAACATCATGTCTAAGACTAACTCCATGAACAATGTAATAAATCTTCTTCCTTGTGAATAGTCGATAAGGTTTCAAAATGTACCTTTTGAGGGGTCGTTTAAGCCCTTATTTGATCACTTTTGTATCCGTTATTGCTTAATATCGTTCATTTTCACTTTTAGGTCTCTTGAAGGCAAACTGCAGTAATGGCACTTATTTGGACGAAAAGACGATATATGAAGAAAATGGCCAAAGACAAGGATCGAGACACTCAAGTCGCTAAATTACAAGGGGCGGCGCCATCGCTAATCATGACGCCGTCGGAGGATTTTGTGACGGACGAAGCCAAAACTCCTATTTTCAAGTAACGACGTCGGGCTTTAAAAGAGTAGGCCGTCGCAACTCGACGGCCTAGATTCAATCCAGACGGCCGCCGCTAAAGAGGATGGTGTCACAGCATAAGGTGACGCCGTCGCAAGATTAACTTGGCCAAGACGAAACCCTAATGACGGCGACACGACGGCGTCACAAATCATAAGGTGACGCCGTTGCACATGCAATCTTATATATAGAATCCGAATTTTTCGCTTTTAGAGGGTAGTCTTTTGGGTAAACTTTTGGGTAAAACCTAAACCGAACCAAGGTCGTATTTTAGGGTTTTAAACCCTATCTTACACCAAGATAAGTTGTTTACTTCATTAATTTAATTATGTCTTCAATTATTTGTGTGTATGCTTGCATGTTCTCCATGTCCGGCTAATTTACTTGTGTGTTTGCTTAGGGAATATGAAACTTAGTTATTGAATATTGGTTGGTTGTTTCTTATCTTAGTTGATTAATGATCTAGTAATGCGATAGGTCATTCGTTGTGTACTTAATGCTTGATTAATCTTTGTGAACCTTAGGTTATAGCACTTTGTGTTGTTGTAAGCTAAACTATCCAAAGAGGCCTTAGAGTTAGAGTTTATCATCCCTAGTGGGTTTTGTAGATGAGACCCTTTGGTAACTTCAAAGAGTTAGGGAGAAACGCATACCCTACAACTTTAGACACACAACGCAATTAGGAATAAGGACGTGACAATTCAACCACCAATAGGAGATAATTAAGGAGTAGTAAAACCTAAGTAAACACATCTTTAAACTATCATACGAGCACACAATAATTAGACATAGACTACCACAACCTTAGTTTAGATAATTAGATAATAGTAGAGTAATCGGTAGAAATACCAACCCCCCAAATCCAAACCCCGAGATTCGTACTTTTCCTTTTCTAAAAAACATAAAAAGATAAAAATAATCTTCCTTAACCCCAACCTTAGCGTAGTAACTTCTCACTAGCATTCCTATTCCCCTAGAGAACGATATCAATTCCGTGGCTTACCCTAATACTACACTACAACGATTAGGTTCATCGCCTAGGGTGTTGAAAAACTTGCTCGACGAAAGGAAGTTCCTTTGACCCCGAACGCTACGTGTAAGCGTATCAAGTTTTTGGCGCCACTGCCGGGGAATAGAATAGCTAGTTAGTAGTCCACCTCGTTTAGGTTTCTTTGCTTGATTCCTATCAAGTAAACTTTTTCTCATTTTTAGCTTTCTTTTAGTCTATCCCCCTTCTTCGTGACCTTTGTTCGTAAAATCCATTACCCACCACGATACGTGTCTTCCGCCGAAGATTCTTCACCCTACCCATTCCCAATCCCGAAATTGAGAACGCAATACCACAAAACCCGTCACCCGTTCACCACTTTGGAAATCACCTAGGGCATAATGAGGTAAATTGGCAACAACAAAGTCCTTTCTATGACTCGATTCGATGAGGAATTTGATTATGATAGCGGGGAGGTCATCAATGAAGTTAGTTCGGAAATGGAGGAAGACCCCTCCCAATGTTTTGATCCTAGGTGTAGAATTGAGAAGGATGGGCCCTTTAACATGCAATTCCCTTGCAAGATATGATTAGAAGGGTTCGATGCTTACTTGAATTCATTCTTGCCCTTAAACTTAATCTCAAGAGACCTATACAATAAAATTAAGCTCAATGAATTAACTTATCAAGGGAACAATGTTGTTGAAGCTGTCACTTATTTGCATGTGTTTGTTGGAAGTTTTGCTTATTTGGTAGAGTTCATGGTCTTAGAAGACTTAGCAGAATTTATTGATAAGGACCTCACTCAAGTAATTTTTGGAAAACCTTTCAAAAGAATGACTAGGTTGAATGAACGGATGATTGATGGTCTAATTACGTTCTTTGATAAAGTTGAAGATTTTATCTACCAAATGCCACGAGCTCATCATAGGTTTAAGCACAAGGATATTGAGGCATGTAATAGAATGACCCCTATTCCATTGCTTAGTGAAAGGGATAAGCAAAGCGGACTTAGGTACCCATATGAAAAAGCTAAGCGATATTACAAAAAAATGCCTAGAGTTAGGAGATGATTACAAAAAGAATGAAAGAACATTGGAATGGCTTAAGTATGAGCACGCAAGCGTGCACGAGACAACGTAGGGACACGACTACGAGTCTAGCTACAAGACTCTTAAATAAAGAAAAACGCTTCGTGGGAGGCAACCCATGCTTAATTGTTTGCTTGTTTGTGTCATATATCTTTTATTGATTGTTTATTCTCATGTTTAAATTTGTAAAAATCCTTTATTTTGTTTTTAACCTCGTATTAATTGCATATAAAGGTATTTTACATAAAGGATAAGTGTAGGGAGGATTACACATGTTTTCATAAGAAACGTGAACATGAGAATAACAATTGATTAAAAGATATATTTGTGTGTTTTTTCGAGTCAAATGCTTGTATCGAGTCATAATGAATGTTTTGCAGAAATTTTTCTAGATTCTAAAGATGTAAATTTTCCGAAATTTTTTCGAAAAATCGCATACCGCTTTTGTCGGGATAACTGACGGCGTCAGATTGCAACTGACGTCGGCAGAAGGAATAAAACATCGAGCACTTTTTCTCGTTTTCGAGCTACTTAAAATTTTGGAATTTTCCGGTCTTGATTTTCTTAGAAATTCTGTAAACATCCATTCCACAAGCATTATATCCTAGTTTAAATCGAGACTTATATATTATTACCGCCGATTTTACGCGAAGGTTTCGTTTGTTTTCTTCAATTGTGCAGGTTTTGTTTCTCAAGAAGAAGATACATAAGATTGGAAGGAGCTTTTCACGCATACATTCTTCTTGGAAAGGATTTAACCACTACTTCACACACGGATCCTACCGAGCTAATCAGGGGAGTACTAGTTTCTTTCGTTTTTAATTACCTTCTTTTATCATAACTTTGATACTTTCGGGGAACATTGGGGACAATGTTCAGTTTAAGTGTAGGGAGGGAAAATGAAACGGGAACTTTGAAACTATGCTTATCCTTGATTATTTGATTTGTCCAATTGCAATTTTGTAATAAACCATGAGAAAATGTCGGTTAGGGTAATTTTGGCACCAAATTTAAAATTTTTCATAATATATAGGAGTGGGCCATTAGTCTTAACAAAAGCGTCTCACGGATAGGAAGTTATATGACTAGCACAAAACCCTTTACCACTTAAATTCCACAAAAAATGTGAGGATCGCCCTTAGATTAGTAGGAATTAAAAGCATTCATCTTTAATGCTTAGAGTGTGAACCGGTAGTATATTAGATTCTAGAACTTGTTTTGTGATGCATTCGAGATCGCTAGTAAGACTACACTTGTGTAGTTAGGAATAACTAAATGATAAGAGGCATTAGGATAACCCTTGTTTGATACCGTAATATAATTACTTCTTCCATATCGGTTGAGTAATTCCCCACACACATGCGTTGTACTCATCTTTAGTACACGATACCCCTAGTTAACCCCTCAGAGTCTATCCTTTTCGCGGTTCTCGTGATGTTTCGGTCTTCCGGAATATCAATGAAGAGCATTGTTTACACCCCACCCCCAAATGTACACCCAAATCGCCTTAGCCTACCTTATATGCACTCACTTTTAGTGCATTATTGTTATCACCTTAAACCCTTAGTTCAATTATCTAGTTGCCTGCATGAGTTGCTAAGTCGAGTCATATCCTTTGTACACAGTTTTGGGACGATTGGGACTCATGGGAAAAGTTAAAGTTTTAAATGACTAAAAGGGAACGCCAATTCCCTTATTTGCGTAATAACGTACTCCAAGTGTTTTGATCTTTTCAATTCCGGTCATATTAGTGTTAGAGTAATAAAAACTCAAGTGTAGGGATGTGCTATAAATCCCTATTATTTTGATGTTATTGTAGAGGATGGTAGAGTAAAAGTGTATTGAAAAAAAAATCGAAAAAAATAGAAAAAGAAAAAAAAGAAAAAAATAGAGTGATAAAAAAAAAAAAAAAACATACGGGCTACCATCCTACATCTATCTTTAAATTTATGTTTGTTTATTTCAGTTATCTAGAGTTTAGAGTGTCGAGTCTTGGCTTAGCAACGCCATTCTTCGTATGCATGTAACATTGAGATTTTTGACTTGCCACCACTAAAAGCCTATCCCACCAAACCCTTTATTTCCCTACCATAAGCCTAACATTACAACCCTTTAAAGACCTATTTGATAGTCTTTCCTAGGTGCTTACGCCAAAGCGATGGAGGTTTGATCTATTCTCAAGCCTATGGTAATCTATGTACTATGACCGGTTAATGAGTGTTTATTTTCCATTTCCAATTTGCTATATTTCATATACACCCGAGAGATGTGAGTATCCAAACACCCCATGTGAGGTGCTAATATGTAATTTCCGTGCTTGTTATAACTTTTATGGGCTTATATGTGTTGTGGACTGTTTTAAACCAATGCTTCATGACCCTAACTTATAAATTAATTGGCTAAAGCACATTTGCTTGAGGACAAGCAAATACCAAGTGTAGAGATATTTGATAAGGTTTTAAAATGTACCTTTTTGAGGGTTCGTTTAAGCCCTTATTTGATCACTTTTGTATCCGTTATTGCTTAATATCGTTCCTTTTCACTTTTTAGGTCTCTTGAAGGCAAACTGCTGTAATGGCACTTATTTGGACGAAAAGACGCGGATATATGAAGAAAATGGCCAAAGACAAGAATCGAGACACTCAAGCTGCTAAATTACAAGGGGACGGCGTCACTGCTTAATCTGCGACGCCGTCAGAGGATTTTTGTGACGGGACAGAAGCCAAAACTCCTATTTTCAAGTGACGACGTCGGGCTTTAAAAGAGTAGGCCGTCGCAACTCAGACGGCCTAGATTCAATCCAGACGGCGTCAGAAGCTAAAGAGGATGGTGTCACAAGCATAAGGTGACGCCGTCGCAAGATTAACTTGGCCAAGACGAAACCCTAATGACGGCGACACGACGGCGTCACAAATCATAAGGTGACGCCGTCGCACATGCAATCTTATATATAGAATCCGAATTTTTCAGTTTTAGAGGGTAGTCTTTTGGGTAAACTTTTGGAGTAAAACCTAAACCGAACCAAGGTCGTATTTTAGGGTTTTAAACCCTATCTTACACCAAGATAAGTTGTTTACTTCATTAATTTAATTATGTCTTCAATTATTTGTGTGTATGCTTGCATGTTCTCCATGTCATGCTAATTTACTTGTGTGTTTGCTTAGGGAATATGAAACTTAGTTATTGAATATTGGTTGGTTGTTTCTTATCTTAGTTGATTAATGATCTAGTAATGCGATAGGTCATTCGTTGTGTACTTAATGCTTGATTAATCTTTGTGAACCTTAGGTTATAGCACTTTGTGTTGTTGTAAGCTAAACTATCCAAAGAGGCCTTAGAGTTAGAGTTTATCATCCCTAGTGGGTTTTGTAGATGAGACCTTTGGTAACTTCAAAGAGTTGGGAGAAACGATACCCTACAACTTTAGACACACAACGCAATTAGGAATAAGGACGAGACAATTCAACCACCAATAGGAGATAATTAAAGAGTAGTAAAACCTAAGTAAACACATCTTTAAACTATCATACGAGCACACAATAATTAGACATAGACTACCACCACCTTAGTTTAGATAATTAGATAATAGTAGAGTAATCGGTAGAAATACCAACCCCGAATCCAAACCCGAGATTCGTACTTTTCCTTTTCTAAAAAAATAAAAGATAAAAATAATCTTCCTCAACCCCAACCTTAGCGTAGTAACTTCTCACTAGCATTCCTATTCCCCAGAGAATGATATCAATTCCGTGGCTTACCCTAATACTACACTACAACGATTAGGTTCACCGCCTGGGGTGTTGAAAAACTTGCTCGACGAAAAGGAAGTTCCTTTGACCCCGAACGCGCTGTGTAAGCGTATCAATAGCTTGATTCTTTTCTCTGACAGGTACATAGTTCATAGAAGGAGTTAAAACATCAAAATCAAACATCCAATCAGGACCTTTACCCTTTTGATTTTCTTGATCTTCTAAAAATTCAACATGAAGACAATCTTGAACCTTTTTAGTAACCTTGTTGTATACTCTAAAGCCATTACTATTGGTACAATATCCTAATAAGTATCCTTCATCTGACTTACCATCAAATTTGCCCAAATTATCAATGGTATTGAGAATAGCCAAAGGACATCCAAAAGGTTTCATAAAGCGAATATTTGGTTTGTTTCCCATAAGAAACTCATAAGGTGTCTTCATCTGAGGTTTAGTGACTGATACTTTATTCAACACATAACAAGCAGTACTTACTGCTTCAGCCCAAAATTGAATAGGTAATTGGGAATCTACAAGCATTGTTCTAGCAGCTTCTATCAATGTTCCGTTCTTTCTTTCTGCAACACCATTCTGCTGTGGAGTTCTAGCAATACTGAACTCTCTCTTAATTCCTTTCTTAGCACAAAATTCATCCATAAGCTTGTTCTTGAATTCAGTCCCATTGATTTTCAAGGGCTATAATAAGATCATGAATAACATCAAAGGTATCATCTTTAAATCCCAAGAAAAAGACCCAGCTAAATATGCTACAATCATCTGTTACAGCTAAGCAGTACTTTTTCTTATTTAAGCTTGTAACAGAAACAGGTCCAAACAGATCCATGTGTAACAGCTCCAAAGGTTCTCTAATAGTTCTTTCCTCAATCTTCTTGCATGAAGCTTTGTGTTTTTTACTGTTATGAATTAAATTTCAGGTTTAAAAGAGTCGGTCACCTCAAGTATATGTGATGAGTGTCTAAATACTCATCATTTTATTCCCATTTAAACTACAAAAACATCTGAAAACACTCATGAATGCTACAAAATACTATAAATATCATTGAAATGTGTTTTTATGTGTTACAAGTGCAAAAGGATTGAAAACTGATGAAAAACAACAAAGTTTACATAATTTACAGTTTCAGTCCCTAAACTTTTATAAATTGGCAAAACTAGTCCCTGGTAATTCAAAACTTGTAAAATATCATTAAAGGTCCTTAGGGATTCACAAGTTGTTGGAAATAGTCCTTTGGAGTTAAAATTACATATTTACAACTTTGGTCCCTCAACTTTGAAAAATGTCAAAAATGGTCCCTGGGTTATTTAAAATGGAAAATTAATAAATATAACCCTTGTACTATTCATATATGGCATAATCGGTCCTTTTGATAAGTTTGGGAAAGTTACATTTTCAGTCCCCCATAAATCAGAAATTTCACAAATGGTCCTTGTGATTTATTAGCTACAAACCAAACCGGACCCCAAAATAAAAATAAACCCAATATAAAACCCAAACACAAACCCAAACTGCTGGCCCAGTCACAAGCCCAACCCAAGTTACTTGAACCTTGAACCCTGAACCTTGAGCTAGTCCAAAATCTTTGAGCCAGTTAAAAAGCCCCTGTGAACCCCCCAAACTGAACCCTCTCTTATTATTAATACCGGTCAACTAAAAAGTCAAAACCCAGCTACTGTTCATCTCCCTCCCAACACACTGTAAAACCCATACCACCCTCCACCTTGCCGGTTTTCTCACCACCTTATCTCCCCAGCTGTAAAACTACTCTCCACTACCTCCTCTTTGTCCCTTCCACCTATACAATCACCAAAAAATCTCGAATTGCATAAAAATCTGTTCTTGATATTTTGGCGCCAAAAATGGTTTGAACAGCTGAGATTGATTTGAAGTCATCCAAGGGTGCAGGATTGATCAGAGATGTCGACAAGGAGTTTCCCAGCAATATTTAGTATTTATAAAGCTTTGTAATATAGTAGTTCATAATATATATTTTTCTTACATGTCGTTTTTAATTTGCATGTCCTAATTAAGCTTTAAATTGTAACTTTTAATCTTCCTTGTACTCATTTAAGTCATCTCAATCAGTTGTAACTTATTTTCAGTGATAATTCAAAGTTTGATCAAATTTTCTGTTTTTACATTTTCTGTTATTAAATCAAATTTAAAATTGCTAAGTATCAAGCTTCAAATAGCTTTATTACAACTTATATAAGCTTATTCAAGCTGTTGATAGCTCTGAATAAGCTTATCAAACAGTTCCAAACAAAAGAGCATCTTGGTCAACAAAAGTCAAAGGAGGTGGATTTCTTGTTCTTGGAAATTGGAATAGGTCTGGGAATGTTTGTAGGGCACTATTGAATCTGTTTAGACCCATTTCAGATAGCAGTTAAGGTTCTTGGCCTGTTTTCTTAATTTTCAATTTTTAGCATTAAATTAGCTTAATGTCATTCTGTTAATTAAATTGTTGTTAATGTTGCTTATTTATGTTCATATCAGTATAATCTAAGTTGTTATGAGTTAGTTTTGTGATTACATGCCCTGAATCCTCCATTTGCTCTTTAAATCTTAAAAAGACCAACTTAAAGGAGTGTTTGGATTAGGCTGTTTTTAGAAGCTCTAGTGCTTATTAGTAGTTAACATTGGTTTATACAGTCTCTATAGGTCATATAATAGTCAGGTTGTTCTTGCATTTAGGCCTCTTTTAAACAAAAAAGTCAAAATTACTCTAAAACTAGTCTAGATTAAAAAACTGTTAGGATTTAGTAACTAAAATGGCTTAAGATAGGTTTAGAAATTGTAGGAGTAGCTTAATTTGTGCTTATTACATCTTATAACATTGATCTCAGTCCTTAAAAAGCATTAGAATCTCAGTTTAGTCAAAATTTCATAACTGTCTCAAATTAGTCAAAATTGGAAAACATGGTTTTTACCAAACTTTGTGGATTTTTCATTTGCTCATTTCTGCTCCAAATCTGTTGAAATTTTGGGATAATTAAGTTTAGTTGGTGAAGTTTTCAAATATCATTTTTGTTGAATTTTATGAATTTCCTATAAGCACTAAATAAAATTTGTCCAAACAGGCGGTTTGCCTCGCTCATCCAAGAAAACAATAAGTGAAAAAGTGATTTTTGCAAAACTTTGTGGAATTTTTACAGATTCATTTTTAGTTCAAATCAGCTAAAATTTTGGATACCTGCACTCTGGTTGGTTGTCTACTCATAGGACATTTTTGCTTATTTTTTTGATTTTTCTAGATAGCCTAATTTAGTGCTTAAAGTAGGTGCTATAGGCCCATTTGGCGTGTTGAGACTTGAAAACTGGTCTCGAGCTTTTTTTCTGTAGCTTGTGCTTTTTAGGTCCCAATCAGTTGCATTAGCTCATTTTAGGTTAGATTTAGGCTGTAGTAGCTTATGGTAGCTTATAGTTAGCTTTTAGCTTATTTCAAGTGCTTATTTAAACCGCTTATTTGCTCAATTCAACATTAGTGAGCTTATTTAACTTTTATATTTTTCCTAGTATTCTGCTATCATATAGTATTTATAGAAAAGTTTCATATTTATTAGAGTTCATTTAGTATTTATTAGAATTTTTATTAGTTTTAAATTATTAATAAATAGTAATTAATTAATAATAAATACACAAAAAGTCTAAAAAATATTTTTTCAGTTTTAAAATAAGTTTTATAATATTTTAGATTTTTTTAAGTCATAATTTCACTTTTCTAGCTTTATTTCATATTTTCTTATATTTTAGGGTATTATTAAATAGTTAAAAATAGTTTTTAATTAATAATAATTAAATAAATAGTTATAAAAAAATGTTAATTTTCCAATAATTTTATTTTATTATTAGGATTTTAAAAATATCATTTTCATATCCGTAGGTATTTTTCTTCTTTATTTTTCACGTTTTATTTCGTACATTACGTTGTTTTTAATTTAAACATACGCGCTTTAGGTTTTAATCGTTAATCGTTTTTAAATATAGAATTAAAATGACTTCAAAGTCTTTATTAGATTTAATTTCCTTAGTGTAATCAATCATAACCCCTTTCCCGTTCAATATTCACCCGATCACAAATTCGTTGTATTACAGTTTACACACCTCGTTGGGACTTAACGACCCGGGGATACACTAAACTCCTCTGGACTTAATTGCATTTTGCTCTGAGATGTTTGACTTTTATGGTTGACCATTCACAAGTGGTTGACTAATAAAAGATAGACCGTTTGGAGCGGATCAATATGTAATCGTTAGAAAGCTCGTAGTCGTAGTTCTTTTTAGTTAAGTAGTATTTAGTTAAGTAACACCGTGGAGGACGGACGGGTCTTTACCCACTGTATGCCTGATCCACAGCCCGTTGTGTGGCGTTTTATTGTAAGACTATAAATACTCTCTACCTTTCAAGGTAGAGAGTTGGAGCTCATAATAAGAATTTTCTTTCTCTCACTAAAGTTCCCTAAACCTCTAACTTTCTCTCTCTAGAATTCCACTTATACGCCACCTTTGTGTTATGGTTTGATGTGTATGTGAAAACCAATATCTTACAATTGGTATCAGAGCCATGGTTAGATCATATCTTGCACATCTTTGGATTTCTAGTGGTTCTTAGGTGGTTTTTGAGTTTGAAAAAGTTTAGTGGTTTATGCATCATTTGGTTGATTTCTTGTGTTAAAGCTTGGATTTTGTTAGTACTTTTATGTTTAGAATCATCACAAGTCTTTAGGTTTTCATTTGGTAAGCTTGAATCATCTTGGTTGGGTTGTTTTTGGATTCAAAAGTGATGTTTGTGAAGTTTTCTTGCTAGCGACTTGACCTACGGATTACTTTTCTTAGTAGCGACTTGCTTTACATTTTTGTAGCGACTTGCAGTTTTTGGAGCTAGCAACTTAGGCTTAGCGACTAACAGTACAAGTAGTGGACTCTCCACTACGGGTAACGACTTGGTGTTAGCGACTTGGTAAGTAGCGAGTTGCTATTTAGCGACTTGAATCTTAGCGAATTGCTGCCAAACTCTTGCTAGCGACTAGAGGCTTAGCGAGTTGCTATTTAGCGACTTGTCTTTTGTTTAGCGACTTGGGACTTTAGCGACTTGGTGGTATAGCGAATTAGTAGTTAGCGACTTGGTGCATAATTTTCTAGCGACTTGGGTGATTTTTTACGGTTTTCTCTTGATTTAGTAAAATCCCGTGAAAGAATCGATTTCCGGTTTAATCATAGAGTTATAAAATCCCGTGTAATGTTAACATGTCTACCAACGTTCCTACTATCATATCCACCGTTGCGAGAGGATGTTCAAGTCGCTAGCTCGATACTCGCCCACCCATCCTTGATGAATCGACTATGACTCTTGGGCTCAACGAATCGTTGTCTTGTGATAAGGTTTTAAAAGGTACCATTTTGAGGGTCGTTTAAGTCCTTATTTGATCACTTTTGTATCCGTTATTGCTTAATATCGTTCCTTTTCACTTTTAGGTCTCGTGAAGGCAAAATGCTGAAATGGCACTTATTTGGACGAAAAGGCGCGAATATATGAAGAAAATGGCCAAAGTCGGAATCGAGGCACTCACGCTTCTTTGAAGTTAGAAGGCGACGGCGTCGGTGCTATTGGCGACGCCGTCCCAAGATTTCTCGTGACGGGCCGTAACCCAAAACTTGTATTTTCAAGCGACGACGTCCGGTGGTAAAAGAGTAGGCCGTCGCTACTCGGGCGGCCTAGATGCAATCCGACGACGCCGAAGTCAAGAGGACGGCGTCACGGACATAAGGTGACGCCGTCGCAAGGTTAACGTGGCCAAGACGAAACCCTAATGAGCGGCGACACGGCGGCCACTAAATATAAGGTGACGCCATCGCAATTGTAATCTTATATATAGAATCCGAATTTTTCGGTCTTTGTGTGGAGAGTCTTTGGAGTAAAACCTAAAACCGAACCTAAGGTGTCTTGTACAAGATTTTAGGGTTTTAAACCCTATCTTACATCAAGATAAGTCTTTACTTCATTAATTCAATTATGTCTTTGATTATTTGTGTGTATGCTTGCATGTTTTCCATGTCCGCTAATTTATTTGTGTGTTTGCTTAGGAAGTATGAAACTTAATTATTGAATATTGATTGGTTGTTTCTTATCTTAGTTGATTAATGATCTAGTAATGCGATAGGTCATTCGTTGTGTACTTAATGCTTGATTCATCTTTGTGAACCTTAGAATATAATTACCTGAGTAGTTGTAGGCTAAACCATCCAAAGAGCGCCTTAGAGTAGGAGTTTATAATCCCTCGTGGGTTTGTAGACAAGACCCTTTGGTAAGTTCAAAGAGTTAGGGAGAAACTTATACCCTACAACTTTAGACTCACAACGCAACTAGGAATAAGACGTGACACTCAACCATCAATAGGAGATAATTAAGGAGTAATACAATCTAAGTAAACACATCTTTAAACTATCATACGAGCACACATTAATTAGACATAGACTCCCACAACCTTAGTTTAGATAATTAGATAATAGTAGAGTAATCGGTAGAAATACCAACCCCCCAAATCCAATACCCGAGATTTGTACCTTTCCATTTTCATAAAACATAACAAGATAAAAAATAATCTTCCTCAACCTTAACCTTAGCGTAGTAACTCCTTACTAGCATTCCTATTCCCCTAGAGAACGATATCAATACCCGTGGCTTACCCTAATTACTACACTACAACGATTAGGTTCACCGCCTGGGGTGTTATAAAACTTGCTCAAGAAAAGGAAGTTTCCTTGACCCCGAACGACGCGTAGCGTTATCAAGTTTTGGCGCCACGCCGGGAATAGAATAGCTAGTTAGTAGTCCACCTCGCTTAGGTTTCTTTGCTTGATTCATATCAAGTAAATTTTCTCATTTTTAGCTTTCTCTAGTCTATCCCCTTCTTCGTGACCCTCGCTCGTAAAACCATCACTCAACATGATCCGTATCTTCCGTCAAGATTCTTCACTCTACCCGCTCCCAATCCCGAGATTGAGAACGCAATCCCACAAAACCCTTCACCCACTCACCATTTTGGTAATCACCTAGGGCATAATGAGATAAATTGGCAACAACAAAGTCCTTTCTATTACTCCGATTCGATGAGGAATTTGATTATGGTGAGGCACTTGATAGCGGAGAGGTCATTAATGAAATTGAGGAAGACCCTCCCAATGTTTTGACCCTAGGTGTAGGATTGAGAAAGACGGCCCTTTAACATGCAATTCCTTGCAAAATAGGACTAGAAGGTTTCGATGCTTATTTGAATTCATTCTTACCTTTAAACTTAATCTCAAGGGACCTCTACAACAAAGTCAAGGTCAATGAGTTAACTTATCAAGGGAACAATGTTGTTGAAGCAGTCATTTATTTGCACGTGTTTGTCGGAAGTTTTGCTTATTTGGTAGAATTCATGGTCTTAGAAGACTTAGGAGAATTTATAGATAAGGACCTCACTCAAGTAATTTTTGGAAAACCTTTCAAAGAATTGACTAGGTTGAATGAACGGATGATTGATGGTCTAATTACATTCTCCGATGAAGTTGAAGATTTCGTCTACCAAATGCCACGTGCTCATCCTAGGTTTAAACATAAGGACATTGAGGTTTGTAATAGAATGACCCATATTCCATTGCTTAGTGAAAGGGATAGACAGAGTGGGCTTAGGTACCCATATGAGAAAACTAAGCGATATTACAAAAAATGACTTGAATTAGGAGATGATTACAAAAAGAATGAAAGAGCGTTGGAATGGCTTAAGTATGAGCACGAGAGGATAGGTGAGGAAACGTAGGAGCACGACTATGAGTCTAGCTACAAGACTCTTAAATAAAGAAAAGCGCTTTGTGGGAGGCAACCCATGTTTAATTGTTTGCTTGTTAGTGTCTTATATTTTTATTAATTGTTTATCCTCATGTTTAAATTTGTAAAAATGCTTTATTTTGTTTTTAACCTCGTCTTAATTACATATAAAGGTATTTTACATAAGGGATAAGTGTAGGAGGATTACACACGCTTTCAAAAGAAACGTAAACATGAGAATAACAATTAACTAAAAGATATTTATGTTTGTTTGTTCGAGTCAAATGCTTGTATCGAGTCATAATGGATGTTTTGCGTAAATTTTTCCGATTCTAAAGATGTAAATTTTCCGAATTTTTTCCGTAAAATCGCAGACCGCTTTTTGTCGATAACTGACGCGTCAGATTGCAACCGACGGCTTCGAAGGAGTAAAACATCGATTACTTTTTCTCGCTTTTCGAGCTATTTATAAATTTTGGAATTTTCCGTGTCTTAATTTTCTTAGAAATTCAGTAAACATCCATTCCACAAGCATTATATCCTAGTTTAAATCGAGTCTTATATATATTATTACCGCCGATTTTACGCGAAGGTTTCGTTTGTTTTCTTCAAGTGTGCAGTTTAGTTTGTCAAGAAGAAGTTACATAAGATTGGAAGGAGCTTTTCACGCAATAATTCTTCTTGAAAAGAATTTAACCACCACTTTACACGGATCCTACCGAGCTAATCGGGGAGTATTAGTTTCTTTCGCTTTTAATTATCTTCTTTTATCATAACTTTGATATTTCGGGAACATTGGGGACAATGTTCGCTTTAAGTGTAGGGAGGAAAATAAAACGGAACTTTGAAACTATGCTTATCCTTGACTATTTGCTTTGTCCAATTGTGATTGTGTAATAAACCATAAGAAAATGTCGGTTAGAGTAATTTTGGCACCAAATTTAAAATTTTTCATGACATATAGGAGTGGGCCATTAGTCTTAACAAAAGCGCCTCATGGATAGGAAGTTATATGACTAGCACAAAACCCTTTACCACCCAAATTCCACCAAAATGTGAGGATCGCCTTAGATTAGTAGGAATTAAAGCATTCATCTTTAATGCTTAGAGTGTGAACCGGTAGTATATTAGATTCTAGAACTTGTTATGTGATGCATTCCGAGATCGCAAGTGAGGCTACACTTGTGTAGTTAGGAATAACTAAATGATAAGAGGCATTAGGATAACCCTTGTTTGATACACGTAATATAATTACTTCTTCCACATCGGTTGAGTAATTCCCACACCCTTTGCGTTGTACTCATCTTTAGTACACGATACCCCTAGTTAACCCTCGAGCCTATCCTTTTCGCGGTTCTCGTGATGTTTCGGTTTTCCGAATATCAATGAAGAGCATTGTTTACACCCCACCCCAAATATACACCCAAATCGCCTTAGCCTACCCCTTATGCACTCACTTTTAGTGCAAATGTTTGTTGTCACCCTAAACCCTTAGTTCAATTATCTAGTTGCTTGCATAAGTTGCTAAGTCGAGTCATATCCTTTGTATACGCTTTTGGGATGATTGGGATTCATGGGAAAAGTTAAAGTTTATGAAATGACGGAAGGGAACGTTAAAATTCAAATTCCCTTTGTTTGCATAATAATGTACCCCAAGTGTTTTGATCTTTTCAAATCGGGTCAAATTAGTGTTAGAGTAATAAAACTCAAGTGTAGGGATGTGCCTATAAATCCCTAGTATTTTGATGTTATCGTAGAGGATGGTAGAGTAAAAGTGTATAAAAAAAAAAAAAATAGAAAAAAAAAAAAAAAAAAAAAAAAAAAAAAAAAAAAAAAAAAAAAAAAAAAAAAACGGGCTACCATTCTACATCTATCTTTTAAATTTATGTTTGTTTATTTCAGCTTATCTAGAGTTTAGAGTGTCGAGTCTTGGCTTAGCAACGCCATTCTTCATATGCGCTAACATAAAGATTTTGACTTCCCACCACTAAATAGCCTATCCCACCAAACCCTTATTTCCTACCGTAAGCCTAACATTACAACCCTTTAAAAGACCTCTTTGATAGTCTTTCCTAGGTGCTTACGCCAAAGCGATGAAGGTTTGATCTATTCTCAAGCCTATGGTAATCTATGTACTAGGACCGGTTAATGAGTGTTTATCTTCCATTTCCTATTTTGTTATATTTCATATATACACCCGAGAGATGTGAGTATCCAAACACCCCATGTGAGGTGCTAGTATGTAATTCCGTGCTTGTTATGACTTTTATGGGCTTATATGTGTTGTGGACCGTTTTGAATTAATGCTTCATGACCCCTAACTTATAAATTAATTGGCTAAAAGCACATTTGCTTGAGGACAAGCAAATAACAAGTGTAGGGATATTTGATAATTAAGGTTTTAAAAGGTACCATTTTGAGGGGTCGTTTAAGTCCTTATTTGATCACTTTTGTATCTGTTATTGCTTAATATCGTTCATTTTCACTTTTTAGGTCTCGTGATGGCAAAATGCTGGAATGGCACTTATTTGGACGAAAAGGCGCGAATATATGAAGAAAATGGCCAAAGTCGAATCGAGGTATTCACAGCTTCTTTGAAGTTAGAAGGCGACGGCGTCAAAAGCTATTGGCGACGCCGTCCCAAGATTTCGTGACGGGCGTAACCCAAAACTTGTATTTTCAAGCGACGACGTCCGCTGGTAAAAGAGTAGGCCGTCGCTACTCGACGGCCTAGATGCAATCCAGACGACGCCGGTCGAAGAGGACGGCGTCACGGACATAAGGTGACGCCGTCGCAAGGTTAACGTGGCCAAGACGAAACCCTAATGGCGGCGACACGACGGCGTCACTAAATATAAGGTGACGCCATTGCAATTGTAATCTTATATATAGAATCCGAATTTTTCAGTCTTTGTGTGGAGAGTCTTTGGAGTAAAAACCTAAAACCAAACCTAAGGTGTCTTGTACAGTATTTTAGGGTTTTAAACCCTATCTTACATCAAGATAAGTCTTTACTTCATTAATTCAATTATGTCTTTGATTATTTGTGTGTATGCTTGCATGTTTTCCATGTCCGGCTAATTTATTTGTGTGTTTGCTTAGGAAGTATGAAAATTAATTATTGAATATTGATTGGTTGTTTCTTATCTTAGTTGATTAATGATTTAGTAATGCGATAGGTCATTCGTTGTGTACTTAATGCTTGATTCATCTTTGTGAACCTTAGAATATAATTACCTGAGTAGTTGTAGGCTTAACCATCCAAAGAGCGCCTTAGAGTAGGAGTTTATAATCCCTAGTGGGTTTGTAGACAAGACCCTTTGGTAAGTTCAAAGAGTTAGGGAGAAATGCATACCCTAAAACTTTAGACTCACAACGCAACTAGGAATAAGACGTGACACTCAACCATCAATAGGAGATAATTAAGGAGTAATACAATCTAAGTAAACGCATCTTTAAACTATCATACGAGCACACATTAATTAGACATAGACTCCCACAACCTTAGTTTAGATAATTAGATAATAGTAGAGTAATCGGTAGAAATACCAACCCCCCAAATCCAATACCCGAGATTCGTACCTTTCCATTTTCATAAAACATAAAAGATAAAAATAATCTTCCTCAACCTTAACCTTAGCGTAGTAACTCCTTACTAGCATTCCTATTCCCTAGAGAACGATATCAATACCCGTGGCTTACCCTAATTACTACACTACAACGATTAGGTTCACCGCCTAGGTGTTATAAAACTTGCTCAAGAAAAGGAAGTTTCCTTGACCCCGAACGACGCGTGTAGCGTTATCATTCTGTCTTGGAAAAGAAAACGGGTTAACATTCTCAAATCAATTGATGAAGGACCTTACCGCGTTGAGACTACTAGAGATGTACTTGATATCATCAAGATGGAACTCGATTTACGGAATGGATGATCAAAATGTATGATGAGCTTGATGATAAGGAGAAAAGAGATTCGATGCGACATCCGAGCTTCTAACATTATACTACAAGGTCTACCAAAAGACATCTACAAGCTTATCAATCACAACACCGAGGCAAAAGTCAGATGGGATAATTTCAAGATGCTTCTCTCGGTTCGAGCTAATGTTGAAGACCGAGAATCGCAGTATGTATGATGAATTTGAGCACTTGAGATGAAACCGGATGAGAGTGTCTATGAGTACTATGTGAGATTTCATAAGCTGGTGAATGATATGAGAAAAATCAGAATGACTATGCCTAACATTCAGCTGAACTCAAAGTTTGTAAACAACATGAATCCCGAATGGCACAAATTTGTCACTTCTGTGAAGCTCACTAAAGGATTGAAGAATACGAATTATGAGCAACTCTATGCCTTCCTTCTTCAAAATGAGAGGCATGCCATGTTTGAAAAGAGGATTCTTGATCAGTTCAAAGCTCAGGGAGAAGCAAGCTCAACAAATGATTCAACTGCCTTTTACTCAAATATTGGTATTACCACCAAAGCTTCTCAAGTTGTACCGTTGGGTAATGGTAATCATAAACTCATTCCTGATCCAATGTTCAAACAAGCTGATGCTGATGCAGGCATAGGAAACTTCATCAATCAACTAGCACTTATGATAAGTCAAAACATGAATTCTCTCCCACAAACCAACAACAACCTTAGAATAGCATCTAACCCACACAATCAAGCTACTGTCAGAGATAGGAAGATTGTTATGCAACCGCCTCAGAAAGACAAGATGATCAAAAGAGGTGGAGTGGTAGGGTTACGTTGCAAATCGAATCGTGGAAGAAATGGAAATCAAGGTCAAGCTAAGCCGATCAAATGCTATAACTGTGGTGGTGAGGGACACATTGCAAGGAACTCGCACATCTCCAAACGTCCACAAAATGTCGAGTACTTGAGGATAAGATGTTTGCTAGTACAAGCTCAAGACAATGGAGCAGCTTTGGATGAAGAGGAGTTACTATTTCTTGCTGAAGGAAATGCCAAAACCTATGATGCTGATGTTGATGAACAACCGATTCAAGAGATAGGTCATAATCATCAGATTGCTTTTCAAGTGGCTGATTGTGATGCATAAGATTCTGATGTTGATGATGGACCTTCTGCACAAACAATTTTCATGGCAAGCATTTCTCCAATGGTCTCTCCTAAGGTCTCTTCTTCACCACCAACTGGACCATCCAAAGACAAAATCATCTCAGAGGTATTAAAACTATATGATGATATTGATGAGCAAAAGATGCAGTATGAAGTACAATCTTTTGAGACTTATGACTCAGATATTGATAATATGTGTAATGGTAATGTTGTCCCACACGATCAATATGTGAATCAAAGTGAAATTAAGGTTGTACCAAGTAATGCATCTTCTGCAGCCAATGATGACTATGTCGTTGATGAATTCACTGCATGTACCCCTGATGATTCTATTGTTTCTGAACTAAATGCCTATAAAGAACGGGTTGCCATTTATGAACAATGAGCTAAGTTTGAGTTGACCACTCGTGAGCAGGAAATGGATGACCAAGTGCGTACAATCATTAGAAAAAGTAATTTTAGAGAAGAAGTATTGAAACAAGAGTTAAATTCCTTACAAGAAAAGCTTTCTAAAACTGCTAAGAAAAAACAAGAACTTCAAGAAAATGTGAAAATGCTTAAGCAAGAATTTAATGCAAAGGAATCTAAACCCTTGAAAGATTTTTCTAATCTAAAAACTTTGAAAAACAAACTTGAAAACAAGTTGTACATACAAGGGAATACCATTCAGACTGCTCACATGATCACTAAGCATAGAGTCTTAAGCGATAAACACAGCATTGCCCTTGTTGAGGAACCCAATCTTGAGGTCATTAAAAAGGCTAGAATTGCACATAAGGTAATTTATGATGGTAATGAAATCCTTAAACCTAGACAGAAACCTAGTTGCGTTGAGTGTTCAGAGGAAGATAAAAAATCAGATGAAATCACTAGGGAAAAGATAAACAAGAAACTAGCTGATCCAAAATGTAAAGAAAAGAAAGTAATCATCACACCCCATGATTACAAAAAAGAGAATTGGATTGCCTTAAACAAGTTTAAGCCTCAGACATTGTTGACTCCCGAACAAGTGTTCTGGAAAATGGATTTAGATAAGCAGAAAGCTGAAAATATTGTTGAAACAAACCCCCCCTTAGGAAAATGCCTAGAGGGACTGTGTATCCTCCAAATACACAAATGCATCTTGTTCCTAGAACAATTGCCACTAAAAGCAAGACCTTAATCAGTTAATATGTTATCTTTCAACTATTTGTTGATTTTGAGAAAACTTGCAAGAAAAGGATCACACCCACTGGTATAACTGAAGGAGAAAGAGGTTTTGAGCAAACTAAAGAATGTTATTTAACTGAAGCATGCCTTTCTTTAAACAACTAAAGGATCACTTTGAGAGTCTTAAAAAGGGAATGAATTCAGACATTAAAGAAATGGAAAAGGAATTTGATGCAATGATAGTTGAGGTTAGTGAATATGAGCGAGCATTAAAATATAATGAGATTGAAAGGAAGAACTTGCATACTCTGAATGATAACATAATTTCTGAATATATTGCTAAAGATGTGTTTTTCACAGCTACAAATTGCTCCATTAATGCTTCTCAATTTCATGAACTATCTGTTGCTCTGAAAGTCTCCCATGATCGTGTCATTGAGCTTGAAAAGACTAATTCTAAACTAACTAAGAAAATTGAACTGGATGATCACGACAATTTGGTTAAACATTTTTCTAAGTTAGAGGTTGAGCATTTTAATTTACAACTAAAATATCAACATCTTAAAGAAAATGTAAAAACTTCAAATATCAAGACATCCTCAGATGCTCCAGTGTTTGATGCAGTTTTTCAAATAAACAAATGAGATGAACAGGTTCAGGCTCATTGTAACACGATCAGAAAGTTGAAAGCCCAAATTTCTCAATTGAAGGGTGAAAATAAGAATGTGATTGGATCCCAAATGCCTCCTCCTTTAGATTCTCAGATTTCCCAAAATTTTCATCATCAAAACTTAGTAAATACATTACAGCAAGAAAACGAAAGTTTTCTTGAAGAAAATGAAAAGGTTAAGCGTCATTTCAAAGAGTTATTTGAATCAATAAAGGTCACTCGTAACAAAAATAACGATCAAATAGCTTCATTACAAAAGGAAATTGAGAATCTGAAGAGCCAGGTAAAAGGGAAAATGCCAATGATCAATGGGGGGAATGATGGACCAAAGGTACCAATGGATAACAAATATGCTTTGTCTGTGAAATATGTCCCTCCTCATCTCAGGAATAACAAACTTGCTATTCAAACATACTTCTCATCCCTTAAGGATTGCCTAGAATGTCTGCGTGAGATTGTTGAAGAGGATAAGTTAGAAAAACCACATGATAATGCAATTGGGCATGCATGCTTATATGCCAAACGATCTCAAGAAATCCTAGAATGCTTAATCACAATATGCCCTAAGTAATTAGGTAAGAGAGTTAATCCTTTGATTCCATGTTCTATGCCTTGTACCAAGTACGATATTCATTCGATGCCCAATGTGTTGAATGTGAACCTGAGTGTGCCTTCAAGTAGCTCAGATTCCAGATCTGTGAATGCTAAAAAAGCAATCTCTAGTGTGGACCCTAGTAGTTTAAATCCCAGTAATTCTAGTGATAAGAAAGTGAACCTTAGTGTGCATGCATGTAGTTCAGATCCCAGCTCATCTAAACAGGTGAACCAAAGAGTAGTAAAACCAACTAATGTTCACATTCCCTCTACAAGAGTAATCAGTGACATTAAAAGGAGCAGGTCAAAGTCTCAAGACAATACAAGGAATGATAGGACCTCGCAAGCTAAGAATGTGCACTGGAAAAGAGTAGAAGAACAATCTAGGAACTTTATGTTTGAACCAAATAAAACGAATCGTGTTGATTCTAGTATTAGCCTTAGGCGTACTGTAATTAATTCGAATTCCGATACTATTTGCAAACCTTTTAATGATGATTGCTTGAATTCTGTTACTTATCATGAATGTGGTATGAATGCTTTGCCTAATGCTGTCGATTGTTCTGTGAAAAGTGTTAATGCTAAAAAATGTGCTAAGAAGGCTAAAAGGCAAAAATGAAAGAAAGCTAGGAAACAGTGGAAACCCACAGGAAGAACCTTCAGTAAGGCAGGATATAGATGGATTCCTTTTGGTCAAAAGGCTAATCAGTCCTGTCCTCAATATGCTAAGTCAATGCCCACTAGTAAATGGATGCCTACTGGAAGAACTATCCCTTTAAGAAGTGAACATACTTTGAATAGGTCAAATACGAATACCAGTATTGCATCTATTACTAATGATTTTATTGACTCTATCTCTCGATTTAAATGTTTCCATTCTCGATGTGGGTGTTCCAATCATCATTACTAACCAAATGGAACCCATTCTTGCATGGGGATCCCAATTTTCCGCTTATCCATTCTTGTCTCGTGTTCAACCGCAGATCGTTCAAATTATTCTGTGGTACCTAGACTCAGTCGTTCCAAGCATATGACCGAGACCGGTCATGCTCATGAACTTCGTGAGCAAATTGCATCGGACCTGTTAGATTCGGTAATGATCATTTCGGTGCAATTATGGGTTATGGAGATTACGTTGTTGGTGATAGTGTCATCTCTAGAGTATACTATGTGGAAGGTCTTGGTCATAATCTGTTCTCTGTTGGTCAATTCTGCGATTCTGATCTAGAAGTAGCCTTCAGAAAACATACTTGTTTTGTTAGAAAACTTAATGGTAAGGAACTGTTGAGAGGAACTCGTGGTTCAAATCTTTACACCATCTCTATCGATGACATGATGAAGTCCTCTCCAATTTGCTTGTTGTCAAAGGCTTCGAAAACAAAGTCATGGTTATGGCATCGCCGTCTCAATCACTTGAACTTCGGCACCATCAATGATCTCTCCAGAAAGGACTTAGTTGTAGGTTTACCTAGACTAAAGTATGAAAAGGATCATCTTTGTTCAGCATGCCAATTGGGTAAAAGCAAAAGTATGCCCACAAACCCAAACCTACAAACTCACCATCAAGTTCTTCATACCCTTCATATGGATTTGTGTGGACCAATGAGAGTGCAGAATATCTTTGGGAAGAAATATGTGTTAGTTGTGGTTGATGACTACTCTAGATTCACCGGTCAAGTTCTTAAGGACAAAGGATGAAACTCGATATCATCATCAAACTCATCAAACATCCGCAGTTCGACTTCACAAAACAATGTAATTATCCGAACAAACAATGGAACCGAGTTTGTTAACAAACAACTTAGTGATTTTATGAAAGCATTGAATCGACCATCAAACCAAGAACTCCTCAACGTAACGGTGTAGTTGAAAGACTAAATCGAACCCTTGTGGAAGCCGCTAGAACAATGCCGATTTACTCAAAGGTTCCAATGTTTCTCCGGGCTAAAGCTATTGACACCGCATGCTTCACACAAAATCGCTCCACGATTCACACTGTTCATGGAAAGACACCATATGAACTTGTCCACAACAGAAAACCTAATCTCTCTTTCCTTCGTGTGTTTGGAGGATTGTGTTATCCAACTAATGAGGGTCAAGACTTAGGAAAACTTAGAGCTAAAGCAGACATTGGAGTATTTGTAGGGTATGCACCAAACAAAAAGGGATACCGAATCTACAACAAAAGAACCCGAAATATCATAGAAACAATTCACATCACGTTTGATGAGCTGACCGGTCAAACGGCTCCTGGACAATCCAGTTCTGGACCCGCACTTCAAAACAGTCCTATTGGTTCATCCCTTGTACCATTTCCCTCCCCATCATCTTCATATGTACCTCCATTAGAAGATGAATTAAGAAAACTGTTGGATCCTATGTTTGATGAACAGTATGAGCCAAGTGCTAATGATCTGTCAATCCCTACAACAGAGGCTGCTCCTAGTCAACTAAATGATGTCGATCCTTCAGTCTCAATATCATTAAGCCAAGAAGCGCCTGCTCATCGATAATTCGCTTCATCAATAAATCATCAATCATCGAGTGTACATCGTGAATGGTATCGGTATCAACAATGAAGAAAACCTTTGCTAATCGTGAAGATGCTCGCTTGAAAATATATTTGCTCCTCGAATCATCATCGAACCGCCTTCTTCGTAAGACATCAACTCGCTACTTCATCCCCAACCACCGCCACACGAACACCTCGAAAAATGGACTCATGATCATCCATTAGACAACATCATTGGAAATCCCTCTCGTCCTGTATCAACACGAAAACAACTTGCAAGCGATGCCTTGTGGTGCTTCTTCAACTCTATGCTATCTAAGATCGAACCAAAGGATGTTAAAACCGCCATGGATGAAGACAGTTGGTTCAATGCCATGCAAGAAGAAATTCATGAGTTTGATCTACTTGATGTATGGGAATTAGTACCTGCTCCAGATTGTGCTATGATTATCGCTCTAAAATGGATCTTCAAAGTGAAACTTGATGAGCATGGTTATGTGTTAAAGAACAAGGCTCGATTGGTTGCAAAAGGTTATCGTCAAGAGGAGGGTATTGACTTTGAGGAATCATTTGCTCCTGTTGCTCGTTTCGAGGCAATCAGAATCTTCTTGGCTAATGCTGCTAGTAAGAACATGGTAGTCTATCAGATGGACGTAAAGATGGCATTTCTGAATGGAGATCTTAAAGAAGTCATCTATGTCAGCCAACCTGAAGGCTTTGTGAATCCCGATCATCCGACTCACGTTTATCGTTTGAAGAAGGCTCTATACGGTTTAAAACAAGCTCCAAGGGCATGGTATGATACGCCATCAAAGTTTCTTCTATCCACTGGATTCAGCAAAGGAGCAGTTGATCCAACATTGTTCACCAGGAAGTCAAACAAACATTTAATTCACGTTCAAATTTATGTTGATGATATCATATTTGCCTCGACTGACCCCAATGAGTGTGATCGTTTTTCTAATGAAATGAGTTCAAAATTTCAAATGTCAATGATGGGACAAATGTCATTTTTCTTGGGATTACAAATTTCACAAAGTCCCGGAGGCATTTTCATAAATCAATCTAAATATGCAACTGAGATCTTAAAGAAATTTGGATTTGATTCAAGTGACCTGCTGACACTCCCATGATTGATCGAACCAAACTAGATGAGGACCACTCGTGGATCATGATAGACCAAACGAAATATCGTAGTATGATTGGATCCTCGATGTACCTCAACGCTAGTAGACTGGACATCTTGTTTGTTTGTTTGTATGTGTGCTAGATACCGTGCTAAGCCTACTAAAAAGCACCTTAAAGCAGCTTAAACGGTCTTTCAAGATTCCAAAGAACCATCAATATGGGACTTTGGTACCGAAAAGACACCGGTATGTCACTAACAACATATGCGATGCGCATCATGCAGGTGTCAAGATACTCGTCAAGCACGCCCGAGGTGCTCGCTTTTGGGTGATAAGCTTGTGAGTGGTCATCAAAGAAGCAAATGAGTAATTCTATTTCCTCTACAGAGGTGGAATACATAGCCATGTCATCGTGTTGTGCTCAAACTTTGGATGAGATCTCAATTAACCGACTATGGCTTTGTATTCGACAAAATCCTCTCAGATCGCGTGACAATAAAAGTGCTATTGCTCTCTCACGCAATAACGCTCAACACTCAAGAGCTAAGCATATCGACATTCGACATCATTTCATCGTGGAACAAGTGGAAAAAGGTGTAGTGGAACTCTATTTTGTGAGGACCGAATACCGGTTGCGACATCTTCACCAAAGCTCTTCCAAGAGAACGCTTGAGTTTATTCTTCCACGATCGGGCATGAAAAGCCTTCAACCGAAACACTCAAACGCCTTCGTGAGGAAGACGAGGAGTAAAGGTCTATCTTCATCTATCTCTTGTATATATCTAGTCGAAAAACCAAATAGAAAAATATAAAACCAACAAAAAGATAATAAAAAAAATATAAAATCAACAAAAACCCATAAAAATCTGAAAATTTTGAAAAATCTTCAAAAATTATTGTCTATTTGTCATGTTTTTCTCTGTTCGATAAATATCTACGGTCTTTGTGCTGTCATTCAAAGAATGACACGGACTTTAGATATTGTTCTAATTTTCTTTAAAAAAAAAAAAAAAAAAAAAAATTGAGAGAAAGAGAAACGATGGTTTATTATCATTTCAGGCAGTAACCCACTTTTTAAAGAAAGAACAGAATCATGCTTGAGTCATGCTTTACCATGTTTTCAAATTCCATGCTCTGATTCTATAAACATTTATCTGCTGAAAATTGATTGTTTTGAAAAATAACTTGGACTCTATTTTTGATAATCATCTGGACTTATTTGTCAAAATATCTATCTCTCAATCAACAACCTATGTCATTGATTGAGGGGGAGAATGATTTCAATTAAATTAAAAATGTTATTTGACATTCAATTGTTTTCAAAAGATAATCATGCATGTTCAATCAATGGAGTTTAAAGTCTTAATATCCAATCCATATCAGTTAAAACGTTTTCGTAATCAAGTCACAATTCTTCTTAAAATCTTTCAAAATCAATTTAAATCTAAAGAGATCACAAATCTCAAATGATTTGATAATTGTGATCGGGGGAGAATTTGTGATTTAAATTGGAGTTATACTGATAAATCGGTAAATGGTTTTATAAGCATGTACATGCTCTCCTTCCCACATGTGCCAAACAATTTTAAATTTTTCATGCACATGTTGAGGGGGAGCATCTATCTTAAACCAAAATGAGTTGAAACGTGATCATTTTTCTCAAAGTGCAGGTTCCCTCTAGTATGTGCAATACTCTTTTTAAACCTCGATGCACATATTGAGGGGGAGCAAAATCATGAAAACCTCATCCTTCCACAAAATGCTTTAACTACTTGATTCGATTAGGGAAGTGATGTTGATATCTTTTAGAAAATGGTAATCAAAGAAGTTAATTCTTTCTCCTGCCTCCGTGTGCAAAGCTATTTCAAATACTTGATACACATGTTGAGGGGGAGTTCTTCTAAAAATATCAAAAACAATTCAGGTGCAAAATGCTTTGATAATATATCACAAGCACCTGGATTGATTTTCAAATGGTTTTTCAATTGGTTCCAAATGGCAGATGAACAATACCAAATAGACCGACCAACTTTACTTTATGTACGGTGATATAAGGATGATAAGGTTAGGTATTTGTTCCCATGATCCGCCAGAACCGGAGGGATCTACCTAGGGACTATCCACTAGTTAGTGTAGAGTTCTTAGGTATATTTATAAAAGGAGAAAAATGAGATATGGGAAAGTGCGGACTAAGACCGAGCTAGTAATCGAATAAACCCAACAAGGTTCTAGCTATGAAGTCTTGGTAAGCAATCAAGGGTTGAAGAATTAAAAAGAATTGAATGTGAAAAGGGTGAAAACAAATAGCCTCCATTGATTCAACCTTAGGCGTAAACCGGGTTCAATTCATATGCTATCGATGGTAACATCGGTATTGAAGACAAGACGTCATGGACCCAAAGGACGACCGCACTTCAACTTTCCAAACCACTCAAGTTCCTCTTAAAGGACTTGTTTCATTCTCACGGGAACCGACATTATCTATCGACTTTTCTTAGAGATTGTTGATATCAAGAAGGAGACCATCTCCCTTGTCTCCGATATAGGATCCAAATATGCACAAATTGAGTCTAAAGCCACGAGATCATCATTAAATCTCATTAGGACACTTTCAATGAAGACTCTCTGCTTCACACAATGTGAAAAGAGAGATTATATCTTGAGTCCCACGATTATCCTTGTGGTATTGCGGAACACCGAGTGATATGCTTACATATTCACAATAAAGATGGAAAGCCTTCGGAGCCAACATCAAACAAGCTCCGGTAGGTGGCATGTGAGATCTAATCATTAGATCAACCATGTGACAACCGAATGTAAACAATGGGGCGATTCAATTCTTGAATCAATCTCGGTTCGAGTTATGGATTGACGGATATCTTTGAAAACCGGTTGTTGTGCTCAAAACTCTTTTCTTTGCACATCGACCGTGTACAAATATTTCAAATCAAAGGTGTTTATGATTGATAATTGATTTTCATTAAAACCTTCGTTGTATAGCAAAACAATTTCTATTTTGCAATACACGATTGTTTTCAAATCTCTTTTCATCAATCGGTGAATCTCTATTTTGTCGGTTCACTCACTCCGTGTTGTCTTCTTTGAGACGCTCGGTTTGAGAACGCCTAGAGCAACCGCGAAACCCCGTCAAGGAAATTCTTCGAATTATACCGATCACAAAAAGATTTGTAATCGATCAACGGGAACCGTGGTCCGTGTACCTCAATTCAACGAAGTGATCAAAGACACTTTCGCACTTTATTGCTAAATGTTTATGCAGTACTTCCCACGCTTGTAATGATCGTAATGAAGCGGTCAATCCATAGCCGCATGCTCACTCAACACATTCATCTCAAAACAAATCATGATTAAGTCATCAATGACTCGATATTTTCACTCCATGCTTCGCCACGCCGCCAATATCATGAATCAACGAAAGCTTCCGCTACTCTGATAAGAAGATTTCATGATCAAGAATGTGAGCATGTCGGTTCGAATGTCACAACATCACTTGATACCAACACCACAATGGATGTCTCAGAGATTTTTGTTAGCTGATGATCTCAAAAGCTGGCTCAAAATTATTATCACGTGGATCTGTAAAAGACCTCCACTTGGACTATCCAAACATGCAATCAGAAGAATCAATGACTACGAGCTTCAGAGCAAAGTACTACATCAAGAATGCAAGAACTATTTTAATGTAATATCTGTTTGTATTCAATGTAATTTTTGTACATGATTGAGGTGACCTCCCTTAGGGGGAGATTGTTAGGAATTAGAAATTCTAGGTTTAAAAGAGTCGGTCACCTCAAGTATATGTAATCGTTAGAAAGCTTGTAGTTGTAGTTCTTTTTAGTTAAGTAGTATTTAGTTAAGTAACACCGTGGAGGACGGATGGGTCTTTACCCATCGTATGCCCCGATCCACACCCGTTGTGTGGCGCTTATTGTAAGACTATAAATACTCTATCTTTCAAGGTAGAGAGTTGGAGCTCATAATAAGAATTTTCTTTCTCTCACTAAAGTTCCCTAAACCTCTAACTTTCTCTCTCTAGAATTCCACTTATACGCCACCTTTGTGTTATGGTTTGATGTATATGTGAAAACCAATATCTTACATTTACCCTTCTTGCATGCTAAACATGAGTGATCATTCTTGTATGTTTTGGAAGGTAAACCTCTAACTAAATTGCCTTTAACCAGCTTGTTGATATTCTTGAAATTCACATGACCTAATCTTCTATGCCATAGATGTGCCTCTTCATGTGTTGCTTTAGCTACTAAACATGTTGCTCTTGCAGAAGAGTTAAGACTCTTCATATCCAGACTGTACACATCATTGGTTCTTGGTACTCTCAGTGTTACCAAATTATCATCAACAAGCTTGAATTCAGGGGAAAGAATAAGACATTATGTGTCAGTGAATAACACAGGGTACTTCTTGTCACATATTTGAGATACTAACAAAAGATTGAACTTAAGCTCCTTCACATACCTAACATTCTCAAAATCTATATGCCCTGCTTTGATGGTTCCTTTCCTAGTAATTCTTCCTCCATTAGGATCATTCCCAAATGCAACTTTTCCTCCAAAATATGACTTAAAATTTGACAGAATCTCCTTGTCTCCTGTCATGCTTTTAAAGCAACCACTATCAATAATTAAATGATTTTTAAGCTCCTCTTCTGGGTTTCCCTGCACAAATATGAAAGAGTTAGTGTCTTTTAGGAACCTAAGCCATTACTGACTTGTGTTCCCCTTGTGGAGTGACATACTCAAATTCCTTGAGTATGTAATCTTCACAGTTTTTGAAAACAGAATCAAGCATTATATTTTGTTTCAAAACTTGTGTTGGTTTTTCAACAAAACTTTCTTTTTCAGCAAAATTCTCATTTTCTTTTTCAACAAAGTTCTCTTTTTCAGCCTTATTTGCTGAAAGTATTGTTTGCTACCCATCAGTACTTTCTTTCAGAACCCATTTTGCTTTGACCTTCTGTGTTGCTTTCTTTGACCTGTGTACTCTATTTGAGGTGTAACGTCTTCTAGATTGATAGTAATTGGATCTCCTAGGCTTCCTTTTAAAAAAGTGCTAGCAGTACCTTGACTGGGTGAAAACCTAACAGTACTTTGAGAAGGTACTGCTTGAGAAACTTTGGCTTATCAGTACCTTGAAAAGTGCTTGAAGGTACTGGAAGTTCGAAAAAGGTCTTCTCTGGTGAGGGTACCTATAGTCTTTTGAGAAATTACTATGGTTAACCCTATGTGAGTGATTCCAAACTGGTTTATTCTCCCTAGGCTTATGGTTGATAGATCTGGTCTTTGGGAATTTGCTTAAGTATTCTGAGTGAAAGTCATAGTCTTTAATCAGATGATCAGGACTATAACAAACAAAACATAATTTTTGATCAATAATCCCAAAATTTCTTCTTTTATTTGTAAAACCAAAACTACCTTGACCTTTTGGTGAATGATGAAAACTCTTTTGCCAAAATTATCCCAAAAAGATTTAGCAGTATTTTGAAAAGTTTTTCTTGAAGGTACTGCTGAATGTTTAGCAGTACTTTGAGATGAAGGTACTGCTTGTTTTGAAACATCTTTAGGAAAACTTTTATCATTCTAAACATGATAAGGTTTTAAAAGGTACCATTTTGAGGGTCGCTTAAGTCCTTATTTGATCACTTTTGTATCCGTTATTGCTTAATATCGCTCCTTTTCACTTTTAGGTCTCGTGAAGGCAAAATGCCGGAATGGCACTTATTTGGACGAAAAGGCGCGAATATATGAAGAAAATGGCCAAAGTCGAAATCGACACTCACAAAATACGAATGTAGAAGGCGACGGCGTCAGTTCTATTTGCGACGCCGCCGGAGAATTATTGTGACGGTCGAACTCAAAACTCGTGTTTTCAAGAGACGGCGCCTAGTTGTGAAAGAGTAGGCCGTCGCTACTCGCACGGCCTAGATGCGATCCGACGACGCCGGTCAAGAGGACGGCCACGGACATAAGGTGACGCCGCCGCAAGGTTAACGTGGCCAAGACGAAACCCTAATGAGCGGCGACACGACGGGCCACTAAACATAAGGTGACGCCGCAAATTGTAATCTTATATATAGAATCCGAATTTTTCGCCTTTGTGTGGAGAGTCTTTGGAGTAAAACCTAAAACCGAACCTAAGGTGTCTTGTACAAGATTTTAGGGTTTTAACCCTATCTTACACCAAGATAAGTCTTTGCTTCATTAATTCAATTATGTCTTTGATTATTTGTGTGTATGCTTGCATGTTCTCCATGTCCCGCTAATTTATTTGTGTGTTTGCTTAGGAAGTATGAAACTTAATTATTGAATATTGATTGGTTGTTTCTTATCTTAGTTGATTAATGATCTAGTAATGCGATAGGTCATTCGTTGTGTACTTAATGCTTGATTCATCTTTGTGAACCTTAGAGTATGATTACCGAGTGATTGTAGGCTAAAACATCCAAGAGTGCCTTAGAGTAGAGTCTATAATCTCTAAGTGGATTTGTAGACAAGACCCTTTGGTAAGTTCAAAGAGTTAGGGAGAAACGACACCCTACAACTTTAGAAACACAACGCAACTAGGAATAAGACGTGACACTCAACCATCAATAGGAGATAATTAAGGAGTAATACAAACTAAGTAAACACATCTTTAAACTATCATACGAGCACACATTAATTAGACATAGACTCCCACAACCTTAGTTTAGATAATTAGATAATAGTAGAGTAATCGTAGAAATACCAACCCCCAAATCCAATACCCGAGATTCGTACTTTCCATTTTCATAAAATATAAAAGATAAAAATAATCTTCCTCAACCTTAACCTTAGCGTAGTAACTCCCTACTAGCATTCCTATTCCCCAGAGAACGATATCAATACCCGTGGCTTACCCTAATTACTACACTACAACGATTAGGTTCACCGCCTAGGTGTTATAAAACTTGCTCAAGAAAAGGAAGTTTCTTTGACCCCGAACGACGCGTAGCGTTATCAAGTTTTTGGCGCCACGGGAATAGAATAGCTAGTTAGTAGTCCACCTCGCTTAGGTTTCTTTGCTTGATTCCTATCAAGTAAACTTTTTCTCATTTTTAGATTTCTCTAGTCTATCCCCTTCTTCGTAACCTTTGTTCGTAACCTCATCACTTTTCATCATGGAAGGTGATAACCCACTACCATTCATCAACATACCACCAAATGACCCGCCAAGAGCCCGCACTTTGGTGAATACTCAAGACCAAGCCACTTAGGCTATAGGAACACCATTGAGCTTCCCGACCAAGCCCAAACTACGGCCCGCGATCCGACACCATCCGTTGGTGCAAACGGATGTGTATTCCATGGACTTCGTTCAAGATCCAAATCAAGATCCGAGGGATTTCTCAAAATCGCCGATTCCATCGACCTTGATGCTACTACTCGGGAGACCACGCTACCGCCTCTTCCAATTCTCTCTACGGGACCAAGCTAGTAATTGGCTTGAGCGACTTCCCACCGGCTCCATCTCAAGTTGGGATGATCTTACTTCGCCTCCTTGCTCAATTTTTCCCACCGGGAGAACCACTAAGCTTAGGAATGACATCTTGATGTTCCAACAACGCCAAGGTGAATCTCTACGAAGCATGGACCCGATTCAAGGACTTACTTCATAAAGTCCTCATCACGGCATTGATCTTTGGCTCCAAGTCCAAATCTTTATGATCATGTCAACTTTCCCACTAAGCGATCCATTGACCAAGCGGCCGGTGGAAAACTTAGTGATCTCACCGCAGAAGAATCATGGGAAATAATAGAGGACCTTGCCTCTATGACAACGAAAGTTGGGATGACCCCGTGAGCTGCCCAAACCGCCAAGGCAATCTCCTTGCCTCCTCCCGACCGTAGGATGATCGAACTTGAAGATCGTGTTAAATTCCTCATGAGTTCCTACGAAAATCCTAAGTCTTCACACCATGTGAACAAAGCTTCCTCTTCATGTGAGCCGCTTTGTGATCCTCATAACACGCGCAATAGCACCCGATCCCCGAACACGCTCGCTGACTACGATCCTCGCAGACAATGGAACAGAGGAAGATTCCCACAACACCCGGACCTAGGAATTTCAATGAAACCCGAGAGGCATGGAAAGGAAAGCCCGATTTCACTGGGACAAACCAAAGAATTCACCTCTAATGATTTCTCATGGCCCCACCTAACGGTCCTAACCAACAAAACATCAAGGGATGTTGCAAAACCTAGTTACATCCCAAGAAACCCAATAGCTAAGCTCTGACCGCTTTAATAATCAACAAGCCGAGATGGATAGGAAAATAGACAACCTTTGAAAGCCATAGCTAATAGTGATAAGAAGGTTAGTGCTATCTCAACTCCCGAGCCTTCGTGCATAGAGATTAAGGATCCAAGCAAGCTAAAGTATGTCCAATTCACAATACCATCGCCTTTAGTTGAACCCGATGAAACAAATGACGAAGAGGACTATACACTAGTGGATGAGGAAATACCCGAGGAAATAGATGAAGTAGACATTGACTATTTCAACAAATTTCCTACGGACGAAGAACTATCTCGCCACCCTCACTTAGTGCGTGACCTCCGTCACATGTATGTTAGAAAAGTCCTCGAATTAAGTTTGGGAACCCTTGAAATCTTAACATACCATGTGTCATAGGACACCTTTTGTGGCAAAAGCTACATTGATCGCAAGTCCCCAATCAACATAATGACTAGCACCTACTACAATTGGATATTGAAGAAGCCTATTCCAACTAGGCAAGACCCCAATGATCCTAATGTTAGTTGCAATTTTCTTGGTAGAGTTAAGGGATTGCCCGCTTATGTAGGTAGTTTCACGCTTCCTACGGACTTCATAATTGTGGATGATATTAGCACGCCATAGACCCTAGCTTGTCCCATGTTATTCTAGGAAAACCTTTCATAGAAAGCACCGGATGACCTATGACCCCTCATTAGAGTAGTGCGATTCAAGAATAAGACCGATGACATAGCTTACCAAATGCCGCTTAAGATTGAGAAATTTTCATCACTCTAATGATGAAAAGGAACTTAAACTATCGGTCTATTATAGGAATGATGAGGATAGGGAGAAAGGTGTTGATTATGTTATGGCTAAGATTTTCGGATTCTACAAGGATTGTTTGAGCCTAGGACCGAATACAGACCGAATGGGGAGAGGATGAACTCTTAGAGAAGCGCATTTTAGGCACTTCTACAACATGGAATCCCCATTAGAGGCCATGAAGAGAACGGTGGTGAGAAAACGTAGAGCATGACTACGAGTCTAGCTACAAGACTCTTAAATAAAGAAAAGCGCTTCGGGGAGGCAACCCATGCTTAATTGTTTGCTTGTTAGTGTCATATATCTTTTATTAATTGTTTATCCTCATGTTTAAATTTGTAAAATGCTTTATTTTGTTTTTAACTTCGCCTTAATTACATATAAAGGTATTTTACATAAGGGATAAGTGTAGGAGGATTACACACGCTTTCAAAAGAAACGTAAACATGAGAATAACAATTAATTAAAAGATATATATGTTTGTTTGTTCGAGTCAAATGCTTGTATCGAGTCATAATGAATGTTTTGCGTAAATTTTTCCGATTCTAAAGATGTAAATTTTCCGTAAATTTTTCCGTAAAATCGCACCGCTTTTTGTCAGATAACCGACGGCGTCAGATTGCAACCGACGGCGTGAAGGAGTAAAACATCGATTACTTTTTCTCGCTTTCGAGCTACTTATAAATTTTTGGAATTTTCTGTGTCTTAATTTTCTTAGAAATTCAGAAACATCCATTCCACAAGCATTATATCCTAGTTTAAATCGAGTCTTATATATATTATTACCACGATTTTACGCGAAGGTTTCGCTTTGTTTTCTTCAAGTGTGCAGTTTAGTTTGTCAAGAAGAAGTTACATAAGATTGGAAGGAGCTTTTCACGCAATAATTCTTCTTGAAAAGAATTTAACCACCACTTTACACGGATCCTACCGAGCTAATCGTGGAGTATTAGTTTCTTCGCTTTTAATTACCTTCTTTATCATAACTTTGATATTTTCGGGAACATTGGGGACAATGTTCGCTTTAAGTGTAGGAGGGAAAATAAACGGAACTTTGAAACTATGCTTATCCTTGACTATTTGCTTTGTCCAATTGTGATTGTGTAATAAACCATGAGAAAATGTCGGTTAGGTAATTTTGGCACCAAATTTAAAATTTTTCATGACATATAGGAGTGGGCCATTAGTCTTAACAAAAGCGCCTCATGGATAGGAAGTTATATGACTAGCACAAAACCCTTACCACCCAAATTCCACCCAAAATGCGAGGATCGCCTTAGATTAGTAGGAATTAAAGCATTCATCTTTAATGCTTAGAGTGTGAACCGTAGTATATTAGATTCTAGAACTTGTTTTGTGATGCATTCCGAGATCGCAAGTGAGGCTACACTTGTGTAGTTAGGAATAACTAAATGATAAGAGGCATTAGGATAACCCTTGTTTGATACCGTAATATAATTACTTCTTCCACATCGGTTGAGTAATTCCCCACACCCTTTGCGTTGTACTCATCTTTAGTACACGATACCCTAGTTAACCCCTCGTAGCCTATCCTTTTCATGGTTCTCGTGATATTTCGGTTTTTCCGAATATCAATGAAGAGCATTGTTTACACCCCACCCCAAATATACACCCAAATCGCTTTAGCCTACCCCTTATGCACTCACTTTTAGTGCAAATATTTGTTATCACCCTAAACCCTTAGTTCAATTATCTAGTTGCTTGCATAAGTTGCTAAGTCGAGTCATATCCTTTGTATACGCTTTGGGATGATTGGGATTCATGGAAAAGTTAAAGTTTATGAAATGACGGAAGGGAACGTTAAATTCAAATTCCCTTTGTTTACGTAATAATGTACCCCAAGTGTTTTGATCTTTTCAATTCGGGTCAAATTAGTGTTAGAATAATAAAACTCAAGTGTAGGGATGTGCTTATAAACCCTAGTATTTTGATGTTATCTTAGAGGATGGTAGAGTAAAAGTGTATGAAAAAAAAAAAAAAAAAAAAAAAAAAAAAAAAAAAAAAGAAAAAAAAAAATAGAGAAAAAAAAAAAAAAAAAAAAAAAAAACATACGGCTACCATCCTACATCTATCCTTTAAATTTATGTTTGTTTATTTCATTATCTAGAGTTTAGAGTGTCGAGTCTTGGCTTAGCAACGCCATTCTTCATATGCGCTAACATAAAGATTTTTGACTTACCACCACTAAATAGCCTATCCCACCAAACCCTTATTTCCTACCGTAAGCCTAACATTACAACCCTTTAAAAGACCTCTTTGATAGTCTTTCCTAGGTGCTTACGCCAAAGCGATGGAGGTTTGATCTATTCTCAAGCCTATGGTAATCTATGTACTAGGACCGTTAATGAGTGTTTATCTTCCATTTCCTATATTGTTATATTTCATTTATACACCGAGAGATGCGAGTATCCAAACACCCCATGTGAGGTGCTAGTATGTAATTTCCGTGCTTGTTATGACTTTTATGGGCTTATATGTGTTGTGGACCGCTTTGAATTAATGCCGAATGACCCCTAACTTATAAATTAATTGGTTAAAGCACATTTGCTTGAGGACAAGCAAATAACAAGTGTAGGGATATTTGATAAGGTTTTAAAAGGTACCATTTTGAGGGTCGCTTAAGTCCTTATTTGATCACTTTTGTATCCGTTATTGCTTAATATCGCTCCTTTTCACTTTTTAGGTCTCGTGAAGGCAAAATGCCGGAATGGCACTTATTTGGACGAAAAGGCGCGAATATATGAAGAAAATGGCCAAAGTCGAAATCGACACTCACAACCGAATGTAGAAGGCGACGGCGTCAGTTCTATTTGCGACGCCGCCGGAGAATTATTGTGACGGTCGAACTCAAAACTCGTGTTTTCAAGAGACGGCGCCTAGTTGTGAAAGAGTAGGTCGTCGCTACTCGCACGGCCTAGATGCGATCCGCACGACGCCGGTCAAGAGGACGGCCACGGACATAAGGTGACGCCGCCGCAAGGTTAACGTGCCAAGACGAAACCCTAATGAGCGTGCGACACGACGGCGCCACTAAACATAAGGTGACGCCGTCGCAATTGTAATCTTATATATAGAATCCGAATTTTTCGCCTTTGTGTGGAGAGTCTTTGGAGTAAAACCTAAAACCGAACCTAAGGTGTCTTGTACAAGATTTTAGGGTTTTAACCCTATCTTACACCAAGATAAGTCTTTGCTTCATTAATTCAATTATGTCTTTGATTATTTGTGTGTATGCTTGCATGTTCTCCATGTCCCGCTAATTTATTTGTGTGTTTGCTTAGGAAGTATGAAACTTAATTATTGAATATTGATTGGTTGTTTCTTATCTTAGTTGATTAATGATCTAGTAATGCGATAGGTCATTCGTTGTGTACTTAATGCTTGATTCATCTTTGTGAACCTTAGAGTATGATTACCGAGTGATTGTAGGCTAAAACATCCAAGAGTGCCTTAGAGTAGGAGTCTATAATCTCTAAGTGGATTTGTAGACAAGACCCTTTGGTAAGTTCAAAGAGTTAGGAGAAACGATACCCTACAACTTTAGAAACACAACGCAACTAGGAATAAGACGTGACACTCAACCATCAATAGAGATAATTAAGGAGTAATACAAACTAAGTAAACACATCTTTAAACTATCATACGAGCACACATTAATTAGACATAGACTCCCACAACCTTAGTTTAGATAATTAGATAATAGTAGAGTAATCGGTAGAAATACCAACCCCCAAATCCAATACCCGAGATTCGACCTTTCCATTTTCATAAAATATAAAAGATAAAAATAATCTTCCTCAACCTTAACCTTAGCGTAGTAACTCCCTACTAGCATTCCTATTCCCCAGAGAACGATATCAATACCCGTGGCTTACCCTAATTACTACACTACAACGATTAGGTTCATCGCCTAGGGTGTTATAAAACTTGCTCAAGAAAAGGAAGTTCCTTTACCCCGAACGACGCAGCAACTTGCCATCTTATGTCAATTTCTTCAAGAGCATCCTCTTCAATTTGTGACAGATCTTCTTCATAAGTAACAGGTAGAGTGGCTTGTTGAGCAAAGAAGGAACATACGACTTCATCAGAATGGATGTTGTTTGCTGGAGATGAGGTGGGGGAAGTTATGGTAGTGTAAATATGTTGTTTATCTCCAACAGTATTTTGAGTAGGATAAGCAGTACTTTTAGTGGAAGTACTGCTTCTATTTTCAAAAGACACAAAAGCAATGTTGTGAGATTTTGAACTTGTTTGGCCATTCATCTCATGTTCATACACCTTTAAGTGGTTGTAAAGATCATCAAAATCCATAGTGTCCAATCCAGTTGTCCTCCGATCATAGTAGCAATCACATGCCATACGATGGCGCACTTCTTAAGAACTTCGTGTTTGCATCTTCAACAGATATTCGCTTTGTATAACTCTAGCATACTAAGGAGATTTTGGAATCATTATAGGCGTAATCAAGACTTTCTCTTTCACCAACAGTGAATGTTTCAAATTGTTGCTTCAACAGATTTCAGTGCATCTTCTTGGAAGCTTCATTACCTTCAAATCCTGTCTTGATAGCAGCCCATAATTGTTTAGCATCCTTAGCATCATGAAACTTTAGCAGATGTCCATCAAGAATAGTAGACAGCAGTATGTTGAGAGCCTTTTCTTGATTTCTTATTGTAGCTACTGGCAAGACGGCCTTAGGTGGTTTAAGTTGTCCAGGAACTTCTACAGGATCTTAACCAACTTCATTACCATTGACACTTACATTCCACAGTGCATGGTCTGTAATAACAATGTACTGCCTCATCTTCATGCTCCAGATATCATATTCTCCCTTCTTGATGATAGGAATTCTGAGTAAGGTGATGGATGGGGGTGGTGCAGCTTCAGTCGACATCTTTAGGGTTTGTAGTTAAGAAGGTTTTAAGGGTTTCTTCTTAATCAGAGTTTCCACATAATCTCTGATACCACTTGTTAGATCGATATACTCTAACCAAACTAACTATGTAGCTTGTAAGGGTTTAGGAACTTTGGAAAAGCCAAACTTACTAACAAAGAAACACTGATATAACTTTACTAAGTATGCGGAAACGACTTCAATAAAGCTAAGAAGATTAACTTTAAACTTCAATGATTTTATTAATACTTTAAACCTGCTTGATACACAGATTCACTAACAACCCTAATAACTCTAATATCGAACTTGGTAAACTCTAATATTCTCTAATTCGTACTATTGGATTTGTACCTCTAATTCCAATCTGGGGGTCCTTTTATAGGCATAAGAATTACCCGAATCGGTTTACAATTCTAATCCTTGTACGACAAGTAATACTAAATCTAAACTAAGAATATTCTAGAATTACAAAGCTTTCCATAAACAATATAGCAGTTCTTTAGCTTTGCAGTACTTTGACACGAGCAGTACTTTGACTTTCACTTAGCAGTACTTTGACTATCTTTAGTACTTTGTCATTTATATCCCAACATAAGCCATTTGTTTTTGGTGGCATGATTACCAGTATGTTGTCAACTCCTAAGTCTGGTGACTGGATTGAAAGAGAAAACCCTGAAAGTAAGCTTCCAAACTTTGACTCTGGAAGAATACTAGAGCCTGAGAGTCAAGCTCTCAAGAGCATGCTTAGACTTCCTGATGTGCCCAGTAGTACTGAACACATCTCTGAGTCTGAAGCAGAATCCAATGCACCGCTTCTACCATTGAAACCTCTTCAAGATGCTGCACCAAGCTCTGAGCTTACTCCTCTACCATTCAATCCTCATTCACCTAAACAAAGGTCTGGACTTGGTAGAACCATCCTGAAAAGACCAACAAAACCAATCCAACAAGAATCTACCCCACCGAGACTTCCACATCATCTCGTCCCCACCGAAGTCGACCAAATTCAAAGAATCGATCGAACTTGTGAGAAGCTAATCGAAAAATGGAGTCCATTGAAAAGTTCTGAATCAATCAAGGAAAAAAGTCTGCTTCCTCTAGTTCCTCAATGTCTAAGTCAAACACCAAACCCAAATGTAAGTGTGATTCGTGCCACTATACCACCATACCACCGACAATCGCTATAGAATCCTTTTTTGTATGATCTGCAAAAAGGATGATCACAGAACTGCTGATCACTTACAATATGTAAGCTCACTCAATGAAGCAAACTATACCAAAGTTGGTCATCAGTATGCTTTATTTTCTAAATCAGCTCACAAGCATAGAGCAAAACCCTTTCCTCTTTGCCCACACTGTGGCTTCAATGATCATCATCATCAGGATGATTGTCTCATGAACACATGCTGTGATATTTTCGGACAGCTCATGAGACATCCCAGCATGACAGTGTCATCCATGCAAGGAGAAGCTCCAAGCAACCCAGAGTCACTGAGTCACTCTCAGTCTCCAAATGAAAAACCTGTGGTAGTAGCACAATGCACTCAACCACTGACCATGAGTCAATTTCCAAATTCAAACACACCTTGAAACCCAAGCCCACTAGTAAGTGGGTCACTAAGAGAAACTAATTCAGTTTACTACTTGTGTAGAGACATGCCGTGAGCCTATCCGCATCTAGACAATGGATGCTCAAGAAGCATGATCAAGCGTAAGGAGTATCTCGACAAGTATGTAGAGGAACCATGACCCAAAGTAGTATTTCGTGATAACTCATCATGTCCCATCAAGGTTATGGTTCAAGAACCGCAATGGAATAGTTTTCTAGGATAGCTTATGTCAATGGTCTCAAATACAATCTCATCGATTGTCACCAACTATGTGATGCTAAGTACATTGTGCAAGAGATGATGTTTATGTCTTAGACATGTCAACTCTTTCTAAAGATGGAACTTGTCTCTTTGCCAAAGCCACTGAAACCATCAACTAGCTGTGGAACAAGAGACTCTCACACTTAAATTTCAAAAACATCAACAACTTGGCAAAACAAAACAAGGTCCTTGGCTTACCATCACTAGATTTTGCAAAAGATGAACCATGCTCAGCCTGTAAAAAAGGCAAACATCAAAGAGCATATTTCAAAACAAAACAAAATTTCTCAGTCAAAAGCTGCCTTCACCTCTTGCATATGGATCTCTTTAGACCGCCCACCCTAGATCAATACAAAGATGAGAAGTATACACTTATCATTGTTGATGAGTTTTCAAGATACACTGGGTATACTTTCTTTCCAAAAGAGTCAGCGGTCGATACTATAATGTCATTCATCGTGAACATTGAAAACTAGAATGACATTATCAGAAACAAATCATAACAGTATAATGGTACCGAGTTTAGAAATGAAGAACTTGAGAATTTCTTTGATGAAAAGGAATCTCCCAAAATTTTCATCCCCTTACACCCCCGAACAAAATGGGGTGGCTAAAAGGAAAAACAAAACTCTCATTGAGGTCGCAAGAACCATGTTAAATGGCTCACCTCTCAAAGCATTTCGATCAAGCAAAAAATAGCCTGTTACACTCAAAACAAGTCAATCATTGTCAAAATACATAACAAAACCCCATATGAGATATTCAAAGGTAGACTTCCTGATATCAGCTACTTTCATGTGTTTGGATGTCCTGTGTTTATTCACAATCACAAGGATCATCTAGGAAAGTTTGATGCTAAGACTGATGATGGATACTTTCTAGGTTACTCACTGATCTCCAAAGCCTTTAGGGTATTTAACACAAGGAGACAACAAGTTGAGGAAACCTTTCATGTCAGCTTTGATGAGAGTTCTGAAAGCATCAGGTTCACCAACACTTCAGTAGAAGAAATAGGAATTGATAACTCATCAAGATATCCTCCTTATGAGTATAACACTGAAATCAATTCCTCATATCAAGCTCATGCTGGCATCTCATATTATGTCTTAGCTCACAACCTTCCTCAGCCAACCATCAGTGAATTCATTGATAACCAATCAGTCCCTGCTGGGATAGATCACACTGAACCAGATGTTCATGAACCTGTGATTCAAGAACCCCAACCTGAACAAGACATCTAAACAGATGATCTTAATGATTATTTAGCTCCTCGCACCGAACTCACTCCAAAGGACCTCTTCAAGCTCGCATCCTAGACCACAAATTAAGTGGACAAAATCTCGTGACATTGAGCTTGTAAACATCATTGGTGAACCCATCAAGGCATGCTTACAAGAAGCATGGTCGCTAAACTAATCGCAGCCTTTAGCTAATGAATGTCTATATGCCGATTACCTATCGAAATAGAACCCAAATGTGTCATCGAGGCTCTAAAACACCCAAGCTAGGTTCAAAGGCCATGCAAGAAAACCTTCAACAGCTTGATAAAACAAGGTCATGACCTTGATCAAATGTCCTCAGATGTCATAGTCATAGGAATGAAGTGGTTTTTCGAAAAAAGCGATGAAAATGGTATTGTCATTAAAACAAAGCCGCACTTCTAGCCAAAGGTTACAGATCAACAAGAAGGCATCGACTATGATGAGACATTTGTTCTGTTGCAAGAATAGAAGCCATCGTGATCTTCCTTGCATATGCCACCTACATGAACTTCAAAGTTTACCAAATGGATGTAAAAGTGCATTCTTAAATGGTGAACTCAAAGAAGATGTGTATGTTCAAGAACCACCGTGCTTTGAGAGTAGTGAATTCTCGACTATGTATGCAAGGTTGATAAAGCCCTCATGGACTAAAACAAGCTCCTGTGGCATGGTATGAAACTCTCTCACCTTCCCGATTCAAAAAATTTGTCGAGGAAAGATAGACAACACATTGTTTATCTATAGGACAAAACATGTTGTGATCATCGTCCAAGTATATGTTGATGACATCATCTTTGGCTCAACAAACTACACTTCTCAAAACGCTTGAAAACCGATGACAAAGAAGTTTGAAATGAGCATGATGGGTGAACTCACATATTTCCTTGACTATAAATCGTGTAAACCGATAAAGGAATTCCATCACCAAGAGAAATACACCGTAAATCTCTAGAAGAAATATGAGATATCCGACTATGCCTCGATGAAGACACCAATGGTCCCTCCTAACAATCTTAGACCCGATCTCACCGGCAAATCACCAACCAAACTCATTTCGTAGGGATCCTTGGCTCATCGATGTATCTCATCGCTTCCATACCGTATATACAATTCTCGGCCGTGCCTAATAGCAAGATATCGCCAATCCCAAATAATCCCACCTCATTGCAGCCAAAAGAATACTCGGTACTTGAAGGAACCCCTAGCCTTGGACTTTATTATCCAAAGTGCTGTGGTTTGATCTCAAAGGGTATTCTCGACTGATTATGCTGGTCGCAACATGGATGTAAAAAGTACCTCGTGGTCCCGCAATTTCTTGAGGAAAACTGTGTGTTGGAGTGCTAAAAGCAACAATCGCTGGTTATGTCTTCTCGTCAAGCCGAGTATGTGGTCAGCAGATGTTGTGCCAATGTTTTATGGATGAAATGTCAACTCAAGGACTATGACATCCACTAGAAAATGGTACCCATCTTCGTGACAACACCAGCAATTGCAATTCCAACAACCCCGTCTTCATCAAAGAACCAAACACATTGATATCGATATCACTTCATCGGGGACCACATAATGAAAGGATACATAGAGCTTCATTTCATCCCTCATCAATATCAATCGGCCGATATCTTCACCAAACCTTGATGAACCTACCTTCGTGAGACCGAAAGTTGAATTGGGTATGCTTGACATTGAAAGTCAGCTATCTGAAAACTAATCTTAGTAAGTTTTTTTTTTCTGAAATGGTTCATCCTCCCTGAACGAAACCCATAAAAAATCCTTTCTTACTGAATGAGTAAGACTCACTCAGGGACCCTGACTCTAGATATTGAGCATTGAATGAGTAACTAAATGCACCAAGTGTTAGTTACTTAAATGTCCTAGGTTGGAAATCTCACCAATTAAATATAGGAATATATGTCTCTCTATCTTAATGTCAAGGGTACCTCATACTCACCTCATCCTACTTGGCATTAAATGCCTCCTCTCACATAAAATATCATGTGGATATTTTATTATTGCAAAAGTGTACTTTTATTGTACACTGTAACTGTTTCCTTGAAAAACGGGATTTTACTGCGGGTAGTGGAGTGGTGGCATTTGTTGTGGAAATTCGAAATGTTTTCAAAATTTGACTTTACAAATCCACATTTGTGCACAAACTACCCATCTCATCACTCTATAAATACCCCTCACAAAATCCTTAAAACATACACAAAGTATTTCTGCTAACAAAACTCTGTCAAAATCTCTTTCAAACCAAGAAATTTTTGTGTTCTTCAAATCTTTTTCTGAAAAACCTTCTCTGTAAACATTTACAAAAGTTTTTCATCACAAAATTGAGAGATTTAAAACTCTTTGATTATTCTAGTTCAAACCTTCTTTCAAAACCTGGGGAAAGCTTGAACCTAATTCCTACAGTGATGAATATGAGCGCAATTGAAATTCCTGGGGAGTTATACATTTGTGTATTGATAAGACCATTCACTATTTCTTGAAGCTCGATCTCTCCCCCGGATGAACCATATAGCTAAGAGAAATGGAAATGGCTAGAACACAATCTCTCCAGTTTGCACCTCAGTGGGTAGGGGATCTGAGCAATGTTGAATTTAAAACCAATAATGTCATAGGCAATTTTGAATATCCTCAAACTGTCCCAGCCTATAAGGACATTATGAAATTTTTGTTTAACTGCCCACTGAAAAAGGCCTTTATTCAAGGTCCCTCAATTGTATACCAAAATCTCCTCAGGGAGTTTTGGGCTACTGCAGTGGCCTATGACCCGACACCTGCAACTAATGAGACAGACCTAAGACCACTTAGGGAGTATCTCATTAAGTTCAACTGCTTAATGGGGAAAGATCACCACCCCGGATTACAAAACCTTTGCACCTCAACAGGTTAGACTACAATAAGGAGTTTATGTCGCCCATCCCAACCCACCACAAACAAGGACGGGTTAAAACAAATAGTTCGATCCAAAATTTTGGACAAGACCCACCACCAAAAACTCATTTCCCACGCTTGGAAGATCCTGCTCACTTTTGTGATTCGTGTTCTTGGTGGGAACCACTCATCAACCGAACAAGTTAACTCTATTCATTGATGATGGCTTCTCGTTTGATGAATGGGGTCATTGTTTACATAGGGAGATCATTTATAGTGATTCATAACTGTTATCGAGCAAAACTAGGACGAAATACATTTCATATCCTAGGTTTGTCTCATGCGCTTTACATGTGTTACTGGGTTGCAATTAGCCCCAGGAAATTTTTTTGGTGCTATACCTGGTATCCTGAGTCAATTAAATTTTCAAAAAGACCCATCCTAAGTCACTGATATTGTATTGACGGCCTATATGATTGCTGTAAATAATCAGAAGGATTCAGTATCTCCAATCCCTGCTCCTAAAAAGAGAAAGGGGAAGTCTCAAACTGGGACTAAGACCAAACCCAAGTCTCAAGGCCCTGAGGCTTCAAGAACACTGGCCAAAAGGCAAAGAAGACCTAAGACTGATCTGACACCCACTGGAGGCCAATCATCATCCACCCAGGCAACAATAAAGGACACTGATACATCACAAATACTGCCCTTGGCCCCAACTACTACTCCCTAAGATCCAGAGGGAAACATACAACCCGCTGGTAGGGTAGCGCCTTCCATTTTGCCCAAAGATGACATTAGCAAATCACAGCCTTTGTCTGAGGGCACACTGAATGATCCCAAAGACTCAGAGGGAACTACACAACCCGCTGATAGGGATATCACTATCACTGACTCTGCTAAAGGTACTGGGAAAAACCCATCAGTGTCTCATGGGTCTCAGTGGGACAAAGACTCGGATGGAAAGAAACAACCCGCTGATATGGAACCCATCACCAATTCGGACTCTAGATAGGACATTGGGAACCACCCATCAGTGTCTCAGGGGTCAAAGGGGGACAAAGACTCAAAGGGATTAACAACACCCGCTTATACGGAACCCATCACCCCCACTTTGTTAACTGTTGTTGATGTTGCTGAGATACTCTTTTCGGATGAAGAACATGCTGAAAGTGAAGATGAAATTTTATTAGCCGGAGAAGAAGTGGACGCAGAGGTTCAATCTCAACAAGAACCTCAGCTTGATCCATAAGAGCATACTGAGTCACCCTTTCAACCTGAAGACAGTGACTCTAACTCCTCATCATCTAGTTATGGTGAATTCAGCCGCTATGATAATATTCTTCCAATCATTGAAAGATAGCTAATTATGTGGATCACCAAAGCATCAAGGAAGATATACTCTAGGGTCACTGACCAAATGTGGGATCAACACACTGAGGTTGCTGCAAGTTATGCTGATCTCAAATCCGATGTGCTCACTTTTAATGCTAACACTGATGAACACAGAGATCTTATGTATGAGCAACTTCACAGATTGGATGATAACTTGGCTAAATTTCTCAAACATCTTTAGGGTTGTGGGACAAAGATTGATGAAATCAGGGAATCGGTCAAAGAAGACCTAGCACTCAACTCAAAAGTACTGAAGGCTTACTTAAAGAATTACTCAGACCTTACCGAACTAATCACCATGCTCAAGTCTGCAAATGTTCAGGGTCTTCAATCTTCGGTTCAGTCTCTTCAGGCAACGCTGGGCTCTTTGGATGCTCAGGTGACCAATATGGCTAAGGCTTCCTCATCCATGGCTTGGAATCTTGGGCCACGCATGACTGCCTTAGAGCTCTCTCAGGCTAATCTGGAAAAAAAGGTCACTGGTCTTCAAAAAGATACATCTAATATCAAGGCTATGGTCACTGAAATCTGCCAAGCCTTCAAAGATCAAGCCACCCAAACTCCCCAGTGTCATAGCCAACTCTTGCTCTCACTGACGTTGCCGCAACAGTTGAGGGGGAGAAGACCACCGAAGAGAATTCCTCTCACACTGAGGGGGAGCCACCAACCAGCCTCGTCAGATCGATTTCACCGCCACCAACATCAACAACAACCCTAGCAGTAACAATGACTGCACCAATCACAACATCAACACCACCCCTGGTAGCATCATCTTCCTCAAGCCAGGATAAAGGAAAAGGAATTATGCAAACTCCTGAGCCTGAGAAGATTCCCTATAAGATCGGTGACACTAAATACCTGCTCACACCTCAAAGCTCAGTAACTACCTTGCAAAAGAAGAAAGGAGATTGAAACTAGCTGAGGATGAATGGAAGAGCAAGGAAGCACTAATTGAAGTAGTTGCTGAAGAAGCTGAGAACTTGGAAATTGATCCAAAGAAGCTTCAAAAGGGTCAGGTAGGACAGAAGTTTAAGGATGCTCAGGATGCTAAGATGGCTGAAATGAGAAAGCAGTTAGAAGAAAAGAACAAGAAATCTTCAGCCATCAAGAAGGCAAGAATTGATCACTACAACTGGTCAATGACAAGCAGAAAGCTGCTTGAGAAGATCACTGATGTCAGAATCATCCCCAAATCCAAACCACTGGCAATGAACGTCTACAGGGGGGATGATAAAAGACACTTCAAAGTTCATGATCCCCTGAAATTCACTGACTTTGGGATCACTGAACTCGATGAACTTGGTCCTATAATTGAAAAGAAGCAGAATACGGTGGTTAAGGAGCTGATGAAAATGCTCATCAAGAGATATGAAAGGCTGAGAGATGCACCAGCCTAACTAGGAATTCAGCCTGCCTTAACTGCACCACAAGGATCTCAACCTCAGTCATCTAAAGGCAAAAGGAAGAGGGTTGAGACCGAGCCTGAGATCAAAGTGCCTGGATTGGAATGTAACACGGAGCTGCCTGAAGGAGTAAAGTTTGTGAACTACCTAGTGATTGAAAAGCCTGAAAGAGGGCTATTTTTCATTGATTTCTATGGAAACCCAACGTTCCAAAGGTGGAGCGATATTGATCAGGCAGGAGTGGCAACAAGGCTGAGCTACATACCAGTGGCTTCTCAAATTCAGACTCCTACAAATATCAAGTTCTGTGCTGACTTAAATGCCAAGATAAGAGAGCATCCTGACAGGAAACACCGATCACAAAGAAAGTCAAGCTTGAAGCACTAGGAATCCATCCGATCGACATCATTTTGTTCTATCTTTGTACTAGTGATAGGAACCATGTAATGTGATCAATAAAAGATGTATGTTTTGTTAAAATACTCGGTGTTCCTTATTCTATTCACTAGTACATTCAAGCAAGAAGCCTATTGCTCACTTACATCGATCAAACACTTAGGCTATTTGTATATCCAAATAGGGGAGACCGCTGGGTTTAGTAAATACCCAAACCCTTAATCTAGGATTTGAATAGAAAATATCCCAAGTGTTTAGACCATTAACATCAACAAAGTTACCGAAATGATAGTCTCTCAAAGAGCCATCATCATGATACTCAAGACGAGACATCAAGGAAGTCTCTCGACTCAAGAAGGCGGAACTTAAAGGGTGAAGACCGAGTCAATAAGAAGATGGTGGATTCAAATGAGTGATGACAATAACTCATCGAATCCCTAAGACTCCTTACCGCCTACTAACATCAAGACAAACCAAGTAGAAGATCAAGAAAAGTGGGACAAGGCGGGATAAGTTTGAATCAAATAAGAAGAAGTCCTTATCTCCATAAGTCAACTTTCCTAAATGGCTAACTTCCGTGCTCAAGTCATCACCGAATTATAGAAAGTAGCCTTGTCTCTTACTTAGAATAGCCTTTAGAATGTAGACAAAATACATCAAGATTTTGTCTTCTAATTTTTCGCTTTGTCACTTAGGATAAGGTTAAAACTTATACATGTATAAATAGCATAAGAGATGGAGTGATAGATTAAGCTTGTGAATTATAAAACACACACACATAAAAGCCATCTTTACTCCTCCAAATACAACTCACCCCCGAGATAGCTCAAGGTTCCATAGTAGTTGTGTTCGCACGCAGCTCAACTTAGTGAGGAGTCACCTCTTTGTCATTTCAATCCCAAGTACTATTTCGCAAGTACTTGGGTAATGTATTCTTGTTTTGATTTATATCTAATAAAGAATATTATGTTGAAAAATTAATCTGTGTGTTTTACTTATATCTTTTCAGTCATAGATTCACTATTAACTTTTTTTATATACTTAAACTTTTTAAGATAGTGAATAGGGAACAACACTTGTGCGGTTGCACACATCGTACACCCTCAAATACAGCTCTGGGGTGAAACACAAGTGTCTATGTTAGTAACATATAACGACTTTGTTTTACAGCTCGAGGTGGTTTGAGACAAGTGTTCTTATAAAGGGTCTTGATGAGGGGGGTCTCTAAACCAAATTGTGTAGTAGTGGTTTGATCACGAAGATGAGGTAGAATAGGAGGTGTATGGTTAGGATCTACTTGGTCTTGAATTTGTCGTGGCTTAAAAGTCCTCCCATAATGGATTTGATCATGAGCTTTCCATTATGCTTGGTTTTGAATGCTTATTTTAAAGAAGGCTAATTTTGGATACTTAACAAAGAGTTTAACTGATAAGGTACCTAGAATACAACATGATATAAAAGTACAAGTAGACTAAAAATCCAAATAGAATCCAAGATTAATTAATTACTACGCATTTGAGTAATTTTGTTTATCAAAGGCAGATAAGCTGATAAGGTGAGCTTATATGAGTCGCTTCAAGAATTAAGAATCAAGAGACTTCAAAGAGTTCACAAGTTAGTTCTCTAATTCTTTCATTCCTCTCGTTTGATTACTGTTTGTTGTTGGTTTTGATGGTTTGCTTGTGTTGGGTTCCAAACTTCACTTTCTTCTGCTAGGTCTTCTAGCCTGGTCAAATATCTTCAGTAGCAGCTCTTTAGCCATATCAATTGCATTCCCCATCCTTAGCCCTGCATCCATCATTTACAGAAGGGTTCCAAGTACAAGTGGGTAAGTTCTTTCAACCAACATATAGATATCAGTTCCATTGCATGTGGTGACCAAGTGCAGTCCACAAGAATCAAGAAAGGTCCAACTGAGGGCTTCATCACCAGGTTGAAACTTCCATTGCTCTCATGTTGGATCATGTTCAAATACGTTTTGAAGTTCATAGAGTAGCTCCAAATCCTTGTCATTATCTGGATCTCTGTTCTTGAACCTGTCTTTGACTAGCTCCCATAGCTTCATTAGATCCTCCATGTCAATAACTGCAAATAGATCTACCAAGTACAAGTAAGCACTTGTCCTTCCACCAGCTTTTTGAATCCTCCAATGCCTTTTTCCATCTTCAGTGTAGATATCCCAATTGAGGATTGGGTATCTGGTATTGATGGGCTCTGAATACAATGCTTTTTTTGGAGCTTCAATTAACATCATCCTGTTGAGCTCTTCTTCAGTGAGTCTACCTTCATCTTCATCAGAGGCTTTCAATCTTTTAGATGCAGTTGAGGAAGCTCCTTCTTCAGATGGTCTTTTGTAGCTTCCAATAGGTTGTGACCTTGCAACAGTATCATCAGCATGCATAGGTCTGAAGTTGAGAAATCTTCTTTGAATTGTGTCAGCCAGTCATTGAAGATTCTCCCAGGACAATTGATTAAACTGCTTCAATGTTCTCTTATCTTTACCTTGATACTTGATGTACTTACAAAGATACATCTTTTGCTGACTCTTGTTTGGAGGTCTTGAGGCCTTTTCAATTTCTCTTTGCTGTCTGAATTGACTCTGTCTTCTAGCGAAGATCTCACTAAACAATTTAGCTGCTTCATTGATACTTGTACCCTGATCTTGTTGCAGCTTCTGTTGTACTTCCTTTGTTGCTTCTACTTTGGCTCTCATGTCATCCCATGTTTGCCAATCTTCAGCCATTTTAGCCAGCTTTTTCTTTTCTTTCTCTGCAGCTTCTTTCTGTAACTCTTCCTCATCCCATTGTGCTGCAAGCTTCCTTGCTGCCTCTTCATTCAACCTTTCAATCTCTTTCTTCTTCTTTGGTACTTCCACCAAGATGCCTTTGACTTTGTCTTTGGGATCAATCTTTGGAGCTGAGGAGGTTGGTGATGCTGGAACACCTCCTTCTTGGATGACAACTCCCTTTTCTTTAGGTTTGGGTGTTGCTGACTTGGTCTTCTTCCTTAGTTACAAAACAAGAGGCTTCTTGTAAGTGGAAGAGATGGGGACTGTTTTCTTCAAGCTCTGAAGTCCCAATACAACATGTTTCTCTCTTTCCTCTTCATCACTATCTTCATTAGGAGTGGTAGTAATGGTAGTTGCCTCAGTAGTTGTTGCTTGTTGTAGTTCAGCAGCTATCTGAATGATTGGACTTAGTACTTATTGTAGAGTTCCAGGAGTACTAATCATAGTACTATCAGTACTAACTACAACACTAACAGTACTAACTAGGATAGTACTGATAGTGCATGTAGGAGTACCAAGTACTTTTTCAGCTTCAATATTGACCTGAACTTCTTTTTCATCAGCAAAAGGACTCTAAAAAGCTGCACTACCTTGCCATTGACCAAATTCTTGTCTCCCTTGAATATTAGAATTCCTCCCCTGTTTGGCAGAATCCTCTGTTGTGGTACTTGAGACTCTGAACTTGGCCTTTCTTTTGAGAGATGTAGACTGAGTGAGAAGCTTGACCTGATGCTCAAACTTTTTCATCTTTAGGAGCATCTTGGTATGAACTTTTGCAGCAGCTTTCCTGTGTTCATCCAAAGCAATCTCCAGAGTATTCACCTTTCTGCATAAAAATTTGTACAATTTCGTCATATCCTGGAATGATAAGCTGCCCTCACCACTTCCAGTTTTGTTACCTGCTGAGAGAGGTGGGTCATTGGGCAATTGATATGCACTCCCAGGCCTAGCCTGAGCATATACACCCCCCTTTTAAGCCTGTGCCTGGGTCCACAATGTGAGGAGTGCTCACTAGGTGTTGTCATGGTTTGGGTCTTATTTATGTTACTACTATCCTCACCAGCCTCTAAGCTTGGTTGAGTAGTGGCGGCCCTTACCATTCTATCTACTCCATCACCTGAGATAGGCTCATCTGGTCCAATGTTAGGAGGAGAATGGGGCTGAGTTGTCCCACTCTCCTGTCTGGAGTGCCTACTTGGTGATGAATGTTGGTGAGTAGGAGAGGTATCAGGATCTGTGGGTGTGTGTTGGGAGCCACCTGTGCTTAATGGTCCTTCACCCTCAGCAATAAGCATGTTAGGAAACAATGGCACTGCAATCCTACTATATCCTACCACAGTCCTTAACATATTTGAAAAAACTTTGGCTGTGAGTATTTTTTATGGATAAATATTTTTGTGAGGCTGCAAGTTTTGTTTCTGAATATCCAAAAATATTTGTATAAACCTGGGATACATCAGAAACTTGGTTTTGCTAATTGCATTTTTAAGCATACCCTCAAAGATATAATTTGAAAATTTGAACACCCCGTCTGCTGCAAGGAAGATCAAGGTCATGGGCTATGTTTGTAGGAAAAGCATCCCACCACTCCTTTTGTGACTCAAGCAATGTAAGAGGGTATGAATTAGAAACCCATTATGGGGAAAATTGACTTTGTGAAAGTTGAAAGTATTGTCATGTCTATACCCCATCAAGGAGATTTGTTCATTATGTCGGGTCGGCAAAGTGCTAATACCTTCAAAGATCTCTAAGATGAAGATGTTCTCTTAGAGATGCTTTAGTAATAACAATTTGTGTGCCATCCACTGTGCCAATTAACTGTTGTACCTCTTCCTCAGTTGTTGAGGCAATAGCAGTTTGCCAAAATTTTCTAACAGGGGTACATAAGATAGAAGGGCTTAAGAGTAAAGCAAACCTGATACTGATTCTGTTTAGAAAAGCTACTATCTCAGTGAATTCTTCATTGCCTTCTGGCAAGTCCAAGCATGCCACCATGTTGTGCTTATCGACAAAATCAAGAGGAGCCATGAACAAGAAGAATGAGGGTTAGTAAAGTAGGATTTAATCGCAAAATCCTTTAGAGAATTATGGTGAAAGTAATTGAAAAGTTATGCAATATATAGAGATTTGGAGAAATTTGGGTGAACCGCCTTGTAAATATTTATGGTAATAAGTGAAGAGAAACCAATTAGGAAACTCTTATATAAAAGAATAGACAGTAACAACCCAAGTTGCAAAAGTAATCATTGCATAACTGACTTTTGGAATAAGTACTAACGGCTAGTTCATCAGTACTAACTATGCTTACCAGTACTAACTTATAACCATCAGTATTAACTTTTACCCATCAGTATTATCTTATAGTTTGGAAATTATAATACTGAAACCCCAATTTTGAAGGGATTAAGTGTGGTGACAGACACTCAATCAAAGTCGGCCTCACATGGCCTCTGATTTGGTGAAAACCAATGGTTTCAGTGCACATCACTGCTTGTGATGGATAGTCCCATTAAAAGGGCCTTCCTGATAGGTTTCCAGCTCGTGGCAGGTGTTGCCTCCAACATGAGTGTTGGATTCACGGTTGCTCGCTATTCTCTAAGCCAAATGCCCTTAGGCTAGTCACACTATCTATAAACAGATAGAATGGCAAAGAGTGGGTTAGTGCATAATGAATCTGACTTACTGAAACCATCAATTCATGTTCATTTATACCACAAGATGCCACATAGTTCCTTCGGCATCACAAAATCCAGAGTTACAGCAAGTTCCATCATGTTGTAGCTTCAGAATGAGCATAAGAAAGAGAATCACATGTGCTGTAACATTTAGTCACCAAACCATATCCATAATGCTTGTGTTATGCCTGAAAAGTTAGTCCAAGACCAAGAAAACACAATCCAAGACATTTTCTTGCCAATCCGTATTAACATTACACAATCATTATTAACTAGATAACAATCAGTACTAATCACCGGTTTACAAAACTTTATAAAATAGAGAGAGATAAGACATATTATGGATGAAGCATCCCAATACTTGTGACTAAGTACTGAAATATTCCTAATTCAAAAGCTTTGGTTAAAAGATCTGCAACATTAAACTCAATATCAATCATGTCAACCTGGACGAGTTTCTTTTCATTACAGTCTCTTATAAAGTGATGTCTTATCTCTATATGTTTAGTTTTAGAATGAAAAACTGGATTTTTGATAATGCATATAGTACTGTTGTTATCAATATGAATGACAGTGCCCATGAAATTATACCCATAATCAAGCATCTGATTCTGAATCCAGAGAACTTGACCACAACAACTTGCAGCACCTATATATTGAGCCTCAGTTGTAGAGTTTGCCACAATGCTTTTCTTCTTGCACTGCCATGAAATCAACCTATCACCAAGAAACTGACATCCTCCTGTGGTTGACTTCCTATCAAGACTTTCCCTAGCATAGTCATTGTCAGAGTAAGCTACCAGATCAAAGGGTGAGTCCTTAGGATACCAAAGGCCTAGCTGAGCGTGGCCTTTCATATATCTACAGATTCTTTTAACTGCATACATGTGAGAAAGCTTTGGAGAGACTTGGAATCTTGCACATGCACATACTACAAACATAATATCTGGTCTGGAGGCAGTCAAATACATCAATGATCCAATCATGGATCTGTAGAGGTGCTGATCAACTTCTTCACCATCAACATCTGGAAGTAATGGCTTATTATGCTCCATAGGAGTGCTTGCAATCTTTATATTATCATAGCCAAACTTCACCAAAATTTCCTTGACATATTTATCCTGAATGATAAATATACCATCAGTATTCTGCTTTACCTGTAGCCCAAGAAAGAAGGTGAGTTCTCCTATACAACTCATTTGAAACCTATTATGCATCAACTTTTCAAACTCTCTGCATAGATCCTGCTTGGTTGAGCCAAAAATAATATCATCAACATAGATCTGAACCAGCAGAATATCATTCTTCACATTCTTGATGAATAGAGTCTGATCAATCTTTCCTCTTCTGAACCCATTGCCCAAAAGATACTTGGCCAATGTTTCATACCAAGCTCTTAAGGCCTGATGCAGACCATAGAGTGCCTTTTGAACCCTGTATACTTTGTCAGGAAAGTTAGGATCTTCAAATCCAGGAGGTTGACAGACATATACTTCCTCCTCAATCTTTCCATAGAGGAAAGCACTCTTCACATCCATCTTGTATACTGTGAAGTCTTTGTATGATGCATAGGCCAGGAATAATCTGATAGCTTCAATCTTTGCCACTGGAGCAAAAACCTCTTCATAATCAATTCTTTCCTGTTGTGTATACCCTTGAGCCACCAGTCTAGCCTTGTTCCTTATTACCACACCCCTTTCATCTTTCTTGTTTCTGAAAACCCATTTAGTGTTAATAGCTCTCTTGCCATCAGGAAGATCCACTAGAACCCACACATTTTGAAGCTTGAACTGGAGAAGCTCTTCTTGCATTGCTTCTACCCATGATTCATCTTCAAGGGCTTTGTAGACTTTCTTTGGTTCTTCCTGTGAAACAAAGCAAGCAAAGAGACATGTCTGTGAGGCACCATGAATTCTCTCTTCATAAATGGCACCGAAGAATCCATTTTAACTATGCTGAACTTTAGATCTTGTAGTTCTTTCAGCATTAACATCCCCAACAATATTTTCCAAGGGATGATCCTGATTGATTCTTCTGTGTGGTGTAGCAGGAACAACATAAGATGAAGCTATATTTGTAAAATCAATCTCATCAGCTTCACCATAGGGATCAGGAACCTCAGATTAATCGATGGAATGGAATGAGGACCATCAAGACTAAATTACGCTCATCAAGACTAACATGCGGCTTATCAAGATAACCACATTAGTACTGATCACTTGAGGTTTTATCACTGTGTCATCTGTATTAGTTACACCTCCTTCAGCATTAGAATCTTTAGTCTTTTGAGGCTGATCATCGTCATCCTTGTTTGCCTCCCCTAAAGAAGTGCTTCCAATTGAGTTGTCTTTCCAAATGGGCAAAAGAATGCAGTCATCATCATCATCAGAATCTACATCGGGACCTTGCTTTTCTCCTGCAATAATGTTAGAATCCATAGAAACAGGCACATAGTTCATAGATTCTGTTAGCATATCAATATCAAAAAGCCATTTTGGTCCTTGCCCCTCTACACTAGGTTTATCCTCAAGAAACTCAATGTGCATGTTCTCCTCTATCCTTCTGGTTCTAGAATTATAAACCCTAAAGGCTTTACTATACAATGAGTAGCCAACCATATATCCACTATCAGATTTTCCATCAAACTTACCTAAGTGATCAATGGTATTGAGAATAGAGACATGACATCCAAAAGGTTTAAGAAAGTATAGGGTAGGATTTCTACCTAAAAACAGCTCATAGGGAGTCTTTCCATGAGGCTTTACTACCAGTACTCTGTTCTGAACATAGCAAGCAGTATTAACTGCCTCAGCCTAAAAAGTTATGGGTAACTTAGAATCTGCTAACATAGTCCTAGCAGCCTCTATCAATGTCCTATTTCTCCTTTCAGCAACCCCATTTTGCTGAGGAGTTCTAGCTACACTGAATTCTCTTTTAATCCCCTTAAGTTGATAGAAATCATTCATCACTTGGTTTTTAAACTCTGCCCCATTATCACACCTAATGATTTTAACTTTCTTATCGGTGAGGTTCTCATCGCAGCTATGTAAGACTTAAGGATTTCACCGGTCTCATCCTTAGCATTCATGAAGAAAACCCAAGTAACTCGCTAAAATCATCGCCACAACCAAACAATACTTTAAAATTTAGGTCGCTTACGGAGATGGGGCCAAATAAGTCCATGTGCAAGATATGGAGTGGTCAGGTGATAGAGTTAAAAACCTTGGGCTTACAAGAGGCTCTATGTTGCTTCCCTTTGAGGCAAGCAATACAGGTCTATTTATTTTCAAATCTTTTTGAAGGTAAACCTCTTACAAGGTTATTTTAGCCAAAAGATTTATCACTTTAAAGTTCACATGACCTAGCCTTCTATGCCATAACATAGATTCATCCAAAGAAGCTGTAGCAACTAAACATGTAAGGTTATCTTTGGGCACTATGTTTTTCATGTTAACACTGTACATATTGCTTTTCCTGGGAAACTTAAGTAGTACCTTATCATCACTAGGCAACTTAGAATTAGGAGATAATACCAAGCAGTCAGTATCTGTGAACAGAACAAAATTCTTCTTGTCACACATTTGTGACACACTGAACATATTGTATTTGAGTTCTTTCACATAGTACACATCTTCAAAGTCTAAATTACCTGTCTTGATTGTGCCTTTACCAGTAATTCTTCCACCAATACCACCTCCAAAAGAAACATATCCTCCATTTAAATCAGTGAAGTCTGAAAGGTAGGATACATTTCCAGTCATGTGCCTGGAACACCCACTGTCTGAATAGCCAAAATCATCATTATTGTTGGAATGTCCCTACACATAAGATAAAGGAAATTAGTTCCTTTTGGGGACCCAAGCCATTACTGACTTAGATCTACCTCGTGCATCAATGTTATTATATTTCTTGAGAGTAACTGATGCACTATTGGGTTGAGTGGTATTTCTAACCCAACAAGCTGAGGGCTTAACAACATTGCCCTTGATTCCCCCAGCAACATTCACTTTAGAGCCAACAGTTTTCATTTTAGGCTTGAAAGTATTAACTTTTGGCCTATCAGTATTAAGTCTTGGCTCATAAGTATTAACCTTTTTCTTGTAAAACTTGATTTTTTCATCATAAGACTTAAAGGTTTGTGCTCTAGCATTAAAGGGCCTTGGTGAAGTAGATGGTGATTTTGAAAAGTTTCTTTTAGGTCTTTCACCAAATACTTTGGGTTTTGGTCTAGCAGTTTTAAGAAGAACTGTTCTTGGGGTCATGATGGGTTGAGGTCTCATAGGGTGTCTGCATTGAGCCTGCAGATGAGAAAAGCTACCACACACAAAGTAAGATTTATTATACATGACAAATTCATCTCCTAGTTGCTCAGATTTTAACTGGTTCTAGTTTCTTTTGTTACCTCTAGGACTAGATGACCTGGTTCTATACATCTCAGCATATTTTACTGGCTTCCTAACAGGTTTTCCTTTTGGTCTGTCAGGTTTAGTGGCCTGTTCTTGCTTTGGTTCATTAGACTCTACCTTTTTGTTTCCAAACATATACACCTCTGGTAAAGAAGTGTCACTGGCACTTTCAAAGGTCTCATCAGGCTTTTCAGCCTTGGTCTTAAAGGGTTTACGGTCACGGACAAATGTGGGTGCCGTAAACTCCTCTAAGCCAGTATGTTCAAGGTCTATGCCATGAGGTGAAGGGATACCTCTGAATGGTGGTGGTGTTGTCTTATAACCCATACCTGATTTGGCTTTGCCGACTAGTGCTTTTTCAAGGTATCTATCAACTCTCGTAGTTATAATGTTGTGTGTCTTTAAGATGCTCAACACTTAGCTCTATATTGTCTTTAATTTTGTGACTTTCTAGTTCTTCTTTAACACATTTATGGTGGTGTCTTTAAAAGAGATTTCCCTATTAAGCACAGCAGTTGTTTCAGTAAATTTTGACTCATTTTCTTTATAGTGCAAAATTTGTTTTTCTAAAACTGCTAAGCCTTTTTTATGATTTTCTAAGTTATAACTGGTTTTAGAAAGCTCTTCAGTCAATTTATCAAACTCAGTTTTAAGAGACTCATATCTACTTAATGGAACACATGTATCTGAACAATTAAGTACCTCAGATACCAAAGCCATGTTGATTGGACTTTCTTCTTCATTAGCCATGAAGCTCCAATCATATCCAGCACCATCAACAGCCACCATTGCTTTAGAGGAAGAGTTATCAGCATCACTATTCTTCCTTTGCTCCGGGGCTTCGCATTCTCTCGAAAATGCCCAAGCTTGCCACGCTTGTAGCATTCCACCTTTCCCTTGTCAAATCCAGAGTATCTCCATCATTGATCTTAATCTGCCTTCCAGTTTTCTTCATGAACCTTCTCGCTCTCATACTGATCAGGGCAATGTTTCATTTGATGTCCATCTCTTTCATGTTATCTTCATGGATTTTTCTTAGATCATCATGAGTGATATGGGATCCTTGACTATACTCATCTATGAAAGCATAGATTGTACCTTCATTGATGCCTGCTGCAGTGGTTACTGAGCCATCAGTATTAACATTAGTGCTAGGAGTACTAACATCAAAACTGTCCTTATCATTACTAGTGTTAGGGTGAGCCACAAAGGCTATGTTTTGTGACCCAAAACTGGAAGATGCAGCTGCTTTTCTCTTCACGTCTTGTTCAATCACCTTAAAGCTATTGAACAGATTTTCCAACTTCATAGTTTCAAATTCTGCCTTATTCTTCCATACAATGACATGAGTGTCCCATTTTGGTGATGGAAGACTTCTAACAAACCTGAGATTGACATCTTCCTTGGAGATCTCCACATCCAATACTGCCAGTTGACTGACAAGTTTTTGAAGCCTATTGTAAACTGAGTCAATAGGCTCAGTTGCACCAGTAGTGAAGTTTTCAAACTCTTGCTTCAAAAGAGTCTTCTGAGTTTTCTTTGTGACAGAGTCCCCACCAAATCTGGTCTCAATGGCTTTGAACAAACTCTGAGCATCTTTGTTTTTGTTGAAGGTGAGTTGATGATCATCAGGTATTGCCATAAGTAAAAGACTTCTGACCTTGAGATCATTGCCTCTTAGAGCCATTTCTTCATTAGTGATAGGTTCACCTTTGTCTTTAACAACAACCTTACCACCAACTTCTTCAGTGACAATGGATTTGTAAGAGTCTCCATTGATCACAATGTTCCACAACTTAAAATCAAGTACCAAGAAGTACTGCTCTATGCGCATTCTCCAGAGTTCATATTCATTTGGCTGCAACTTAGGAACTCTGTTAACTACATTGGATTTGTTTGAGTCAAAATCCATTTCAAGTTTCAACAGATTTGACTCACAGGATCTTCAAAAAACAAAGCTTCAAGACACAAGCTCTGATACCACTTGTGAAGTCCCAAACCTTGGATCTAGAACACTTAGCTTGTAAACGTGTAGTTGCCTTGGATGGATCCAAAACAACAATGAAAATCTTTGTTGTAGATGCACACAAGTATGCGGAATCTACTTGAATGCACTTAGAAGATTAATGCAAAACACAAATGTAATACCAACAGCTTCAATATTATTGATTAATAATACGTGTACTCTCCTAGTACTAGGCTTTACAACCTTGAAGCTTTTCTTAAGACGGCTAAAGTATTGGTGTCAACTTGACCTAGTTAGGATCTCCTTTTATACACTAAGGAGATCCCTTACAGAGATAACTATGCGTTAAGTATATCATATCTTCTATTAGGATAGAAGATATGCTGTTACAAACCATGCACGACATTCTTAATATAGATTAGTACAAACTTAACACTATCAGTACTAACTTTTGCATTATCAGTACTAACTAGTTAATACTCTTCTAACATCACTATCAGTACTAACTTTGAGACTATAAGTATTAACTCCCTAAAGTGAATTTTCCAACAGTATCTTTGTACACATATCAAGTGGAGTAACAAATCCTTTGTTGACTACAATTGTTGTGGATGCTGCTTCACATCACTCCGAAATTAGCTTTTATAACTACCTTATTCAGGATAGCGTTTGGCTTATACTTACAAAAGTGATATCCACACATAACAGAACTTGCTTGTATTTCAAGTCTAAGGACGACTTAACAAACCATTTTCAATATTTTACTTATGACAAGGATCCAAAAGTAAATGTTTGAAAGTTGGGGTATCCAATATGCATCCCTTGTGAATAAACATGAGTTTGGCGGGAACAATTCACATTCTCATAAAATATAACCAACACTCATATTTGCCTTACATAACAATATTACCATATTGTTAACCGACAATGGACATATTTAAAATGATAAATCATTTTATGGATTAAACATGCAAATATGGAATAACAGATTATATGATTGAATTAACAAATAACTCGCTCGGGTCTTGGGGATTAGAGACCCGGAAAAGAGGAGTAGCCTAATGTGGACAAATCGTCTAATGATTTTCCTAGACGATGCAAAAGGTCTTAACTATCTTCGCTCGGGTCTTGGGGAGTATGGGAAAGTCCGAAAGTAATACATGGATTAGGCAACCTATTGTTGTATGACAATCTGAAAGCAAAATATTTGGTTTTGATTTGTCAGTATTAATCTTGGTTGACCAACCACATCAGCAGGTCTATAAACCTTCTACCAATGAGACAACAACATGGATACCATTTACCTAGAAACCGGCTTCCTCAAGGTAGAATCAGATATTTGCTCATTCCATGTGCTATTGTTCTTGACATTGATTTGGATGCCTACATTGTTTGGAGTGAGTAGAGAGTGATGTAGCTGAGTTAGTAACGGCCATGTGCAAAAATTTACATGGTACCTAAACATGACGATAAAGATATATATTTGGAACCATCTAGCTTTATTCTTTTTATGAGTTCTTCGTCACTCTCGACAACTTGAAGATCAGATTAACAAATATTTATAACATAATTTCATATATCATTAACATTTTGATGTTGGAAGTAAAATTTGAAGCCCCAAAATATATGAAGAGATACATATTTTGAGGCCCATAAAATTATTAGGTCCTGTGCGGTTGCACATCTTGGGTAAAGGGGAGTAATCCTGCACCCTGGTAAATATATTAACCAAATAAACGTTTAAGTACAATGGATATGAGTGAAATCCCATATCTCAGCCCGTTACATAGGCATAAAGCTTACATAACAAGATACTTCCAATTCTCTAAACAAGAAAACAAACCAGTATTCAAATTATAATATATGACACAACACTAACATTACTTCCTAGGACCTTGAAACGTTGTGCCATACATGGCATTAAAGGAATCCAAATTCCACGGAAGATCACGAACCTGCTTTCGCATAATCAAGAAAATCATATTCATCATACTCATCTTCAAATTCTTGGCCCCCACCAAAAATATTAGCAGACTCATCAAATGGGTTAGCAACAACCTCATCGTCAGAATCAGACACCACAATCTCTCCCACTTTTGGAAAAAGGGTTAACTCTCTTAGTAGAAGAGGTAGACGGAATAGGAAGACCATCATCATCCACAAGAGTAGCTTTCCCATCAATAATTAGCTTTTCAAGCTTACCAATCTTCTCCGCTATGGGAGTAGAACCACCATCCATTATTCCCATTGAATCACTCACAAGCTTGTCAGCAGAAGGAGTCCCAGTCTCCGGAGGCTTAGACGCCTCACCAATATCAATACGAGAGTCCGTCCCCCGAGATCCATCAATACCTGCTTCCTTAGTAGTACCAGAAGACTTCCCAGTCTTGTCCAAGAATCATCCACAGTACAATCATTTTCCACCTCAAGAGTCCCAAAAGAGTTAGACGTAGGAATCGGTGTATCTTTAGCATTACCACTAGCAGCTGCTGGTGTCTTCGTCTTTGCAACATATACCTGCTTCCTAGGTGCAAATCTAGGACCCTTACCCATATTAATACCACCAGTCATCTTCGTACCTTTTGGTTTGGCTTTCCGATTCTGCACCACCTTAAAACCATCATCAGTTTCGTCCACATTTGAGCTGGGAGGAACATCATTATGTTCCTTAATACTCTTAGGACAATAAGCATTATCATGCCCAAACACTTTACATTCCACACAAAGTGTGGCGGCTTCCATTCATATTCCACCTTTATACTTGCCGTAGTAAAACCATTATCATCCTTATTAGGATCGCCATAGTCACCACATGCTTAAGCTCAAATTCACCGATAATTCCACAAGAGCACGCAAAACTTATGCGACCCCATGAATCAACACACATGGAGCTAGTAAAAGCATCTAACATAATCGCTTACCCACCGAGTAGCAATTAAGCTCAACCCATCTTCCGAGTATGCAAGTAATGGCACATTATGCAATTTAATCCAAACGGAACTCTAGTTACCTCATTTTTAGACAATAGCACATCAGAGTCCATTTAGTGAGAATGAGAGAGAATTGCGAATAATCCATGGGCCCGTTGAAGAACACTCTCAACACCCTCTTTAGAATCGAATTTGAAGAGGAAAACACCATCATCATTCTTCATTAGTTTCTTAAACCAAACTTACCCCACGATTGGTGACGTAGTTCGAACCAAATGAAAAGCAACATTCTTGCCAACAAAGAAGCCAACAAGTGTATTTTCATAACGGTTGAATACACCTCCATAGCAGCCTTTGGAAGCACCGTATCATGATTTTCAATTCGCCTCATTCACCAAGGCACGAAAATTCACTTTCCTAGAGACACGCTCCGGATTTAATACATTAGCAAATGACCTCACTTCGCTTGAAGTAGAAGCATTCACCATGTTAGGACCAAGTCAACACATCGCAAGATAAGGTGCGTAAACTTTAGTGCTCGAATCCAAACCACCCACGCATTTAGTACTATAACTTGTATTTTCCGTTAGTATTACCCCAAATAGAATCCGAATGAACATCATGCGTGCTAGGGTTAGGACCAACCCTAGCGACTTTACGCAACTCGTGATCAACAGAGTCACCCTCAAACCACGCTCACCTTGGAGACGTTGTAACCTAGCTTCCAATTCCGAATATCAACCCTTCGATACGGGTTCGTGTCCATGTTAACACCAACTTGATCGGCCAAGTTGGTAGCTTTTAGAAGCCTTCACCAAGACCCGCCTTTATCAATAAACCCTTTTCCATCTCTACACCCCACAAACAATCAACTAACCAACCAAACCCTAACTAAAAGTTAGGGTTTAAACACTCCACGATAAATACCTAACTCGCTCCCATGGTTAACGACCGAAGAAGGAATGAAAGAGTGAGGGTTTCGGTTTAATAGCACACCGGCAGTAAATCCAAAGCAATCAAATCGAAAAATCGACTAGGAAAGAACCCTAATTAAAGAACTAGAGTATATGCGATTCGCATCAAGAGTCGATTAATATTCAAATCATATGTTATACTTGTAAGCACGATGATTGGACGAAACAAACCCTAGAAAAACGATTCCCAAAAGACCTTAATCTGTAATCAAACAAAGAATTTGCTAGAGGTTATGAATCACACGAATGTAAATCACAAACTGTAACAGATTGTATTAAGAAAACCCAGATGTTCGGGCAGTTTTGAAGAAAACCGATTGATGGGAGAGGGTAATGAATCGCCCACACTTGAGAGAGAAAAGTTTAGGGTTTTGGTAGAGTCTTGTTATGGTATAATTACTTTTATCTAGCTATTCCGGTTGCACATCTTGTACACCCTCAAATACGGCTATGGAGTGAAACACAATTTTTGTGACAAGAGTGTCTTATAAAGGGTCTTGATGAGGGGTTCTCTAAACATAATTGTGTAGTAGTGGTTTGATCACTAAGATGAGGTAGAATAGGAGGTGTATGGTTAGGATCTACTTGGTCTTGAATTTGTCGTGGATTTGATCATGAGCTTTCAGTTAGGCTTGGTTTTGAAGGCTAATTTTGAATACTTAACAAAGAGTTTAACTCATAAGGTACCTAGAATATAACATGATATGAAAGTACAAGCAGAAAAAAAAATCCAAATAGAATGCAAGATTAATTAATTACTACGCATTTGAGTAATTTTGTTTATCAAAGGCAGATAAGCTGATAAGGTGAGCTTATATAGTTGCTTCCATACTCGAGATGCATACGGAGTTGCGGACGATGAATCGACTCCAAAATTAAGAATCAAGAGACTTCGAAGAGTTCACAAGTTAGTTCTCTAATTCTTTCATTCCTCTCGTTCGATTACCGTTTGTTGTTGGTTTTGATGGTTTGCTTGAATAGCAAAATATGTAAACTTTATCTCTCGGGTTATATATAGAAAGATGCTCACCAAGGTATTCTACGAGTTATAACAAACAAAACTCTTTGTTAAGTATTCAAAATTAGCCTTCTTTAAATCTGTCTCTATTTGTTATTTGTTAAATAATCGTTGACTTGTGAAATTGTTGGGGGAATCGAGGGTAACTTAACTTTAGAGTTTTGTGCCATAGACAAGCACATAATCTGTTTATCATTAGTGCAAAATAACTGCACTAGTATTTCACTTCATTCTGTAAGCTTTGAACGATTCTAACTAGAGAAGCATATGTATATGATAAAAGCTACGACAAGCGTATGACCATGCTCCAACAAATAGAACGGGTTTTTATACAGAAGATACAACATAACCAATACCTAATGCGAAACACTAGATCGTCAATACATCACATTACTAGAATCCACAAGTACATATTCCCAAAAAAACATAACCAATACCCAATGCGAAACACTAGATCGTCAATACATCACATTACTAGAATCCACAAGTACATATTCTGAACATGCCAACAATGCAAAGTCACAAATATTTCGAACAAGCCAATAATGGAAAGTTACAAAGGTGCTAATGACTACTAATCACACACCATATAATGTAACACATCAAGAAACTAATCTTACAATGAAGAAACACTCCAAAACCAACCACTCTCATAACCTCTCAATCACCTTTGCTTGAGACCTCCTTTTTTACCTAAGAAGAGAAAGTACAAATTAAAGTACATTAATAACTTGAAGGCTTAGCAAATAAGAATATCTCACCAATTTACTGAGTTTTAATCAACATATAACGTGTGGCCTTTGATCGATAAAAGAAAATACTATGAAGTCTCTTTAATCAAGTACTAATATGCTTGTTGTTGAGAACTAAGTTTTTTTTTTTTTTTTTTTTTTTTTTTTTTTTTTAATTTGTAGACAAGAATTTTTTCCAAAATTTATTCTTGATATGAGATTGTATTTGTGGTCCAAGCAAACAATAAACAACAAGAAAAAAAATATTATGTTATATAATCCATGTTACCTTTGATAATTCTGTATGTTGAAACTAGAATTTCTTTAAAATAATATGATCAAGACTTACTTGAAAATCCAGCGCTTCCTCGATCTTATCAACGATCGTTTCCATTGAAGGGCGTTCCATTGAGTTAAAACTGATGCACTGATACGCGATCTCTATAAATGTATGAAAAGAATTGCTATCGATTTCATCTTTTATTTGGGGATCGATCAACAATTCCTTTCCGTAATCATAGTACCGTCTGACTAGTTTTAACAGAAGTTGTGGTTGATCATCTCCAATTTTTCGTCCATGATAAGCGGGCAACCCACTCAACATTTCAAACATTACCACTCCAAATGAGTACACATCTGACTCTGTTCGAGGATGCCGCTTTCATGGTAAACAGGATCCCTGTAATAATCAGTACCTGCAACACCTGTATAGTGTTTGCTATGTTTATGATCATATGTCAAGCCTGATTTTGATAATCCAAAGTCACAAATCTTAGCTTCCAAATTATCATCCAACAATATGTTTCCGCTTTTGACGTCTCTGTGTATAACTTTGGTGTCCTCTCCCAGACCCGAATGAAGGTATTCAAGTCCTTTTGCAGCCCCTAAGCAAATCTTGAGTCGTTCCTTCCATCTTAGTTCAAACTTCTCATCCGGTTTTTTAAGAAGATTATTATCCAGTTTTTCAAGAAGAACATCAAGGCTACCTTTGTTAGCATACTCAGATACTAATATCATCTCATCACGTTCACCATCACGTACATCACAGTAACCAACGAAAGGGATGATGTTTTGATGATGGAACTTGAAAATCAACTTAAGCTCATTATTGAACTCCTTCTTTCCTTGGTGATTTGTCATGAAAAGACGTTTGATAGCAACTTCACGGTTTGACCATTTTTTAGAGAGTTGTCCTTTGTAGACCACACCGTATCCACCACTTCCGATCTTATTATTTTTACTGAAGTTACATGTGGCCTGTTTGATCTCGTTTAAGGGAATTAATAGATCTTCTAGCTTTTGATACTGCTGGCTTGGTGTTGTAGTGGTAGAAGGAGCAGCTCCATGCTTCTGTCAATAGAAACACAACCATTTTGTTTAGAAAAAGGTTTAACGATTTGGCTAAGAACAAATATACAATTTTATGAGTTCAATGTTATAAACTTGATGACTGCTAGTTATTTAAATAAAAATACTTACTTGAAAGTACAATGCTTCCTCAATCTTTTTGGCGATCCTAATCATCGACGGCCGTTCCTTGATGTTGTGACTAAGGCATCTGTACGCAGTTTCTGCAAATGTTCGTAAAGAACGGTCATCAATTTGATCTCTTAAATTGGGATCAACTAATTTATCCATTTTGTTGTCACCATAATGACGATGGACCCGTCTTATCAGATCAGATTCCTCATCATTGTCTTTTCCCAACACCGACCCACTCAAGATTTCAAACATTACCAACCCAAAAGAGTAAACATCTACTTGGGTGTTGACTATATAACTTTCCTTGTAAATGGGATCCAGGGATGTATCAGAATAGCTGATTATACCTTTCTCTGCAAGCTTCCAATAATTAACAGACACTTGAGGATTATTTCTTGGGACAAATATTGACAAACCAAAATTACTAATTTTGGCTTCCATATTCTCATCCAGCAATATGTTTTCACTCCTGACTTGTCTGTGTACTACTAATCTATTTTCTTCCCAAAGACCAGAGTGTAGGCACTTGATTCCTCTTGCAGCCCCTAGACAAATCTTTAGGCGTTGTTCCCACGAGATGCTACATAGCTTATGTGGGTCTTGGAGATGATGTTGAAGGCTACCTTTGACAGGATGCTCGTAAATTAGAATATTATTATCGTCTTTCTTATCAAAGTAACCACCATTGATAGAATCCTCGTAAACTATAACTTTATCACTGCCTCCTTCATCACAGTAACCAATGTAAGGGATGATGTTTTCGTCGTGGAATCTGGATGCTATATTAAGCTCATTAAGGAACATTTCCCTTCTTAAAGATTTATCAGTAGATCCATGCCTGTCAGAAATAATATTATAGATTTTAAAGACAACTTTACGGTTTGGCCATCGTTCAGATAGTTCTGCTGTGTAAAGTTTACTACAAACATGAGCTGGGAGAGAACTCTCTTCAGGCATTTGCATGGCCAATTCTATCTCCTTGAATGGGATACGTATTTCTCTTGGGTTTCGATATTCACTGCTGCTTCCTTTGACAAAATTAGCTTCCCGGGTCTGCGAATATAAACAGATTGAGTATCCAATTTTTTACAACGTTCCTGGTGACTTTATTTGTGTAAAAGAGTTGTTTTTTTTTCTTTTTTGGGTAAAGGGTCTTCGACCCGGTAAATTAAATGTAAAAGAGTTGTTTCGAAAGCTCTAAATGTTTTGAAGTATATTATTGCCCATTTATTTCATTTAAATGTTTTGATAAAGTATCTCAAGATTATAGATAGAAAATAATCAAAGCTATGTATTACAGTGATAGCCACGGCGAAAAAGCAATTAAATGGACAAGTTATTGTTACCCAAACTTTCTATTAGGTGCTCAATTAGGTGGGGAAACACTCTGAGATTGGTTTAGAGTGCTTAATTGGTGCTTTCTATTAATATGAGGTTTTTATGTTTTGGAGGGAAAAAGTGGAAATAAGTATGCGATAATTAAATTTAGTAATTTTATTGGTACCCGATAACTAAATTTTGTGACGTGTGACGAGCAGATATTTTTATTTATATATTTTTTTCTAACAATAACTTTACAAAAATAATGACAAGTTTTTATTAAAAATAATTATAAATCATAAAAATGTAAACGATTTCACATCCAAATAAACATAAGGCCCAAATTAAAGAGAGTGGCACAAGTAGTAAATTTAAGACATAAATTAAAGATAGACGTCAATATAAAATATAATGTAATTTTGTAGCGTAGTTTTGTTTTATATGACTTGAATTATAGGCATTTATTTATGTATTCCTTAATTTTCACTATATGTATTCCTTGTATCTACTATAGATTAATAGGTTTCTTATCATTCGTTAATAAAGTTGTACATTTGAGTGAGGGGTGTTTTAATAAGAGTATTAATTATATGTATGGAATTAATGTATTTGTGCATTAAATTAAATGGTTATAAACATATTTTGTAATATGTAATGCTTAAATTTAAGTTTATGAGGTATTTTATTTTTCAGAATTGTGTTTAAAGTAGTGTGCATTATGCTTCTAAACTTGTAAGCCTTAAAATTAAGAGTGAGGTTCATTTGTACATTACTAGCAAGGTACCCGTGCGTTGCACCGGCGGGGTGCTATACAATTAAAATATTCGGTGAATTTTTTTAGTTCTATATTTTACAATACAATAGATATACGGATGCCGATAATTTTAGTTTTGAATAATTTTATGCAATCACAAAGTTTTTCATATAAAAACAGTAGATCATCCACGTGATGTTATGACAATACCGAGGTGGTAGCAGGTATATTGTAAAGGTATGAGGTTAAAGTAGTTGATAATGGCTCGTAGTCGTAAGTTATCATTAAATAATAACACCATGCCGAATTTTAAAAAATCATTTACATTATACTAAGAAAATTTAGTTATCTCAAAATAGTGTTTGTTATATTTGTCTCACATACATGGATGATACAAGTAAAAGATTACTTATAAAGATAAAGAAAAACTGGATATTTAAGAAATCATGTGGGTTACTTTAAAGAGTATAACTATTATTATACAAATATATATAATATATATAATTAATACTTAGCACTTTGCATCATTTTCTTTGAAAAAATCATCCGATTTTTATAAAACAAAGTTTTAAGTTTTTATGGTAAGTTTTATTAAAAAAAATTCTAAAAGGTGTATGTGTTGATTCTCGAGGCACTCTTGCGATTTAATAATATTTTTTGAACATTGTAATGTAGTATGCATTTTTAAACTTTATTGATTTAATGATATCGTTTTCGAACGATTTTATGGGTTGGCCGAACCGTTAGTGACTCCGATTCCCGGTTGAAGCCGTCGGTCCGGTCCGTTTTTTAAAACCATATATACCATCAACTTGTTTACGTATAAATTGTTTGAAGATTTGTGTGTTTTATTAGTTTGTACATTATGTATAATAACAAGTATTTTTCATATTAGGGGTGTTTTAGAAATAACATTTATTAGGTATTTATTGTTATAGACGTTTTTTTCTTATGTTAAATTACTTTGTACTTTTTTTTAAAAAAAACATGTCTACAAAAAGTGTTTTAAAGTGTTGCAACTAATGCTATTATAGATGTACTTATTAAAATTTGCCATTATAAGCAAGTATTGAATCTTAATTTTTTAAGCCTTCCTTTTTAAGAATGTGTCAAATTCTTTATAATGTAGTGTAGATATATGTAAATGTGTATAGTCATATAATTAAGACTTTGCATCCTTTGCTTTGCTTTGAAAAAATGGTCCGTTTTTTATAAAACAAAGTATTTAGTTTTACAGTAAGTTTTATCAAACAAATTCTAAAAGGTGTATATGTTGATTCTCGAGGCACTCTTGCGATCTAATAATAGTTTTTGAGCATTGTAATGTAGTATGCATTTTTAAACTCTATTGATTTAATGATATCGTTTTCGAACATTTTTATGGGTTGGCCGAACCGGTATTGTATAATATGTATAATAACAAGTATTTTTCATATTAGGCGTGTTTTAAAAATAACATTTATTAGGTATTTGTTGTTATAGATGTTTTTTTATATTAAATTACTTCGTATTTTTTTTAAAAACATGTCTACAAAAAGTGTTTTAAAGTGTAGCAACAAATGCTATTATAGATTGTACTTATTAAAATTTGCCATTATAAGCAAGTGTTAAATCTTAATTTTTTAAGTATTTTTTAAAGAATATCCCAATTGCTTTATAATGTAGTGCAGATAGTTAGTATTCTATTAATATGAGGTTTTTATGTTTTGTAGAGAAAAAGTGGAAACAAGTATGCGATAACTAAATTTAGTAATTTTATTGGTACCCGATAACTAAATTTTGTGACGAGCAAATGTTTTTATTAATATGTTTTTCTTAACAAATAACTTTACGAAAATAATGACAAGTTTTTATTAAAAATAATTATAAACTATAACAATACAAACGATTTCACATCCAAATAAACATAAAGCTCAAATTAAAAGAGTAGCACAAGTAGCAAATTTAACATCCATAACTCAAATGTACAACTTTGTATTGTAGGAGGGTACCCGCACGTTGTGACGGCGGGTACCCTGTAATTAAATTTTTCAGTGAATCACGTATTTTAGTTTATTATGTTCTTTTTGACAATATATTTACGGATATGAAGAATTTCATGTGATGTATTTCAACTCCTTAACTAATGACAATGTTTTATATTATACAATTGTGATAATTAATATTAGACTTACCAAATTGTATAACATGAGCTTGTTTGGCCCGTGCACGTTTAGCCTGTTAGTTTTCAGTATGGGATCATGATTTGGACTTTTTAAAGCGATTCATATAACATAAGCCGATTTGGCCCGTGCCCGTTTTGCCCGTGCTCGTTCGACCACTATCCCGTTTGGCCCGTTTCCCATTCGGGCTTGAATATATGTATAACGTGCTTCATTATTTGAATTAGTGACATTTAATGCATGAATTGTGTTTAAGTTGGTTGTATAATATGTTTGATAATTTGCATTTTTTAAGTAAAGGGTATTTTAATAACTGCATTAATTGTATTTATTGACCAGTTAATTAATTGAATATGTTAAAAACATTTATTATATTGATAGCATTAAAGTAGTGTACATTATGGTTCTAGTAAGACTTGTGTTTTGTCTTTTAAATGTGTGCAGTAAATTAGTGTACATTATGCTTCTTGTCTTATAAGTTATTGAAATGTTTCTATATAAGCAAGCTGAATTTTTAAGTATTGCTATTTATAGAAGGCCTTCATGCTTTATTGAACAGTAAGATAGATATAAACTGTAAAACCTTTTCCCCGTATGTAACGTAACAACACTTTTACCTAAAAAATTTTAAAGGTTTGCTGTATAAATAAAATGAGCATTGAAAACCTTGGCGTCCGTGTAGTGGCACTCGTGCGCAATGGGCATGGGTATTTCTAATCCATCACCTGCTCACGTGATTTTTTCCTCAGCCGCCACCGCCTATTACCCACTAGTGGGTATAATTTTTTACCCATGCCTATGCCCAAGTCCATGTGTATTTGTTGCCCATGGGTTAGTGAGCGCAACTTTAAGTAAGAAGTCGAGAAGGAGTATTTGAGTATCATGTATATATCTTTGATGATTTGATCTTTCATACCTTTTGATCTTGTAACTCAAATAAACTGTTAGCTTACTGTGGTTTTTAAAGAATTGTAGTTTTTAAATATATACATAGAACCTCACAAATCTTTAAGCAATATAATAAATTTTCGTTTAACACAAATGGGTGAATGGGTACACCCACGGGTATTTTGATGGGTACACAAGTGGGTATTTTAAATGGGTCTTATGGGTTTACGCGTGGGTATACATTATTTGTCCCTCGCCCACCACCCACCCATAGGTAGAAATTTTCACCCACGACCCACCCGTGTGTGAAATCTGACGGGGTACCCACCCATTTACGTGCGGGTACCCGCGTGTTAAGAGTTTTTTCTCGTCCGTGAGCTACTACCATCTATGATGGGTGTAACAACACTTTCACCTTCTGGCACCACTTATAAAATTTGTAATGTAGGAGTGGTGGGATAATTACTAAAGCGAAAATTACTGCAGAGGCCTTTTTGGGAAAGAGTTGTCTTATAAAAGACCAAATTTATGGGTATCTCCAAAAATGCCACTTTGTTCGCTGCTTATTAGCAACGATGTCAAAAACCAACACATGTTCGGCCCATACTAATCGCAAGTCAAAATGAAATATATGTTGGCCAAATCCACCATTTTGCTGCCTATAGGCAGCGCTTTTTTTGAAAAATACGGTCCATTTTTGTAGCGTTCACATAAAAAAAAAATTGTCACCTGTCCGTAACACATGGGCAGCGAACAATACAATCACTTGCATTTATTAAATGAAATATAAAAATATGCAAAACTCGCCTTTAAAATTTTTAATATTTACAACTTTATTCGTCAAATATCTAGCATCTAGAGAATTCGCTAATAAAAAATATACCGTTGCGAAGAGCTCCGGATTACGAACAAAACGAGCCTAATATCGAATTTTTTTGACGTACGTACGATTTATAAAAAAGGTTGAAGTTTAAAAAAAAAAAAAAAAAAAAAAAAAAAAAAAAAAGACTTAAAAATATTACGATCAAAAGACTTAACCATCGCAACCATATGGACAAAGTTGTGTTTGATGCTCATACGGCCAAACACAATCTTGCTCATATGGTTGCGATGGGTATGTGTTTTGTTTATATGATTGTGATGGGTATGAGTTTTGATCATAAGGTTGTGATGGGTATGTGTAGTGTAGTGTTTTATATGACTTGTACTATAGCCATCTACTTATGTATTCCTTAATTTTCACTATATGCATTCCTTGTATCTAGTATAAATTAAGAGGTTTTTTAGATTGTACCATGTGTTAATAAAGTTGTACTTTTGAGTGAGGGTGTTTAATAAGAGTATTAATTATATGTATTGAATTAATGTATTTGTGCATTAAATGGTAGTAAACATAGCTTTGTAATATGTAATGATTAAATTTAAGTTTATGAGGTATTTAATGTTTCAAAATTGTGTTTAAAGTAGTGTACATTATGTTTCTAAACTTGTAAGTCTTAAAATTAAGAGTGATGTTCCTTTGTACATTATAGGTAGTATAAATATAAATATAAACTGTAAAACCTTTTCCCCGTGTGTAATGTAACAACACTTTTACCTAAAAAATTTAAATGTTTGTTGTATAAATAAGATGAGCATTGAAAATCTTGGCGTCCGTGTAATGACACCCGTCGGCAATGGGCATGGTTACCTCTAACCCATCATCCGCCCAGGTGATTTTTTTCTCACCCGCCTCCCACCAGTGGGTACAATTTTTTACCTACGCCCATGCCCATGCCCGTGGGTATTTGTTGCACATGGGTTAGTGAGTGCAACTTCAAGCGAGAAGCCAGGAAGGAGTATTTGAGTGTTGATGATCAGAACTGAGAGTATCATGTATATATCTTTTATGATTTGATCTTTCATATCTTTTGGTCTTGTAACTCAAAGAAACTGTTAGCTTACCATTTTTTCTAAAGAGTTGTAGTTATTCAATATACCTAGAACCTCACAAATCTTTAAGCAATATAATAAATTTTCGTTTAACACAAATGGGTGAACGGGTATAGCCACCGGTATTTAAATGGATACACTAAATGGGTCTTATGGGTTTATCCGTGATGGGTATACATTATTCGTCACCCACCCACCACCCACCGATGGTAGAAATTTTCAACAACAACCCACCCGTGGGTGAAATCTGATGAGGTTACCCACCGAGTTACGTGCGAGTACCCATGTGTTAAAGAGTTTTTTCTCGTCCGTGAGCTACTACCATCTATGATGGGTGTAACAACACTTTCACCTTCTGGAACCACTTATTAAAATTTGTACTGTAGGAGGAGTAGTGGGATAAATACTAAACTCTTGGCAGGTATTTCTGTCTTGCGAGTCTGTAATATCCGTTTGAGAAACCCACTCTTACAAAATCCCAACAATCGTTCGTTAGTGTTTATTGATAATTTTGAAAAATAATGTCTAAATTAATACTCCAATCAGTAAGACTCTGAATCTCTAAGAGCCTTCGGTGTGGTAACTTGGACCTCGCGTTAAGGGTGACGTGGAGCTTCTTTAACGTGCGTTAACGCGCGTTAACGCGCGTTATTACACTGTTAGACTGCGTTATGAAGGAGCGTTAACCTCAACGTTACTATGGCTACGCTACGTTAGTATGAAGCTTGAATAAAAAAAAATTACATATCCGCCCCTGGCAACAGCTACTTGGTTTGAATTTCAAAAAAAATACACTTTCGGCCCTTGCCGTTGTATTACAGCCATACTCATTTATAAAAAATAAATAAATAAATAAATAAATTTTCAAAACCTTTAATAAATCAATATAAATAACCAATTAACACACAAACTTTTTTCACACTTCCACAACTCAAACTCATATACATATACTTCTTTTCTAACAAAATAATAATAATAATAATAATAATAAATAAATAAAAAACCTTGTTCTCTCTCAATGGATCTGAATCAAAGTGACAAAGAACATAACAACCGGTCCGATGTAGATGACGAAACTGTCTTATACTTTATAATGGCCGCGTATGAATATCAGCAACAGTTAGAATAAGAAGCAGCTCGACCTCGTGTGAGCCGTAACCATATCAACCGTGAACGTGAGGTTGCCGAAGAATGTTTGAGGAACGACTATTTCATTCCAGGATGTAAGTATTCGCACATGAATTTTCGAAGAAGATTTCGTATGAGCCGGAAACTATTTCTAGATATAGTCAAAGGTATTGGATCTTATACTTCTTATCATATTCCAAGTCATTTTTAATTCTTTAACCAAGCACCCGATGTACGGGTCAAATGAGTATAAGTGCTCTCATAAAGTGTACAACCGCCATACGTCAGTTGACATACGACACCTCACCCGATGCGCTTGATGAATATTTGCAAATGGGTGAGCATACTTCACGAGATTATATTGATAATTTTAACAAGTGCGTTATTGAATTGTTTTTGCCGGAGTATTTAAGAAAACCAACCTATGCCGACATTCAAAATATTTATGAAAGGCATTAACAAAAACATGGCTTTCTGAGAAAGCTTAGTAGCATTAACGGGATGCATTGGGAGTGAAAAAATTGTCCGATGGGTTGGCATAGGCAATATAGTAGGGGTGATAAAAAAAACACCCAACAATAATGCTTGAAGCTGTTGCTTCGCAAGATTTATGGATTTGGCATGCATGTTTTGGGGTGACAGGGGTAAATAACAATATTAATGTTTTAGATAACTCTCCGTTATTCGAATACATTCTTAATGACGTCACCCTTGTAGCTCCATGTGTGGTAAATGAAACCATGTATGAAAAGGCATATTACTTAGCTCACGGAATTTACTCACAGTGGGCAACATTCGTCAAATCATTCACGGTCGCAAGTGACGATTAACATTGTTATTTTAAAAGGAAACAAGAAAGTGCATGAAATGATGTCAAACGTGCTTTTGGTGTGCTCCAAGGACGTTGGGGTATACTACAACAACTGACACGTCAATACGAAGTTACTAGGATAAGTAAAATCATGTATTTTTGCATTATTTTGCATAACATGATTTTAAAAGATCAAAAAATTTCGCTACTTGAGTATAACGAAATGTGAGTGAATCCGGTACCACATATGAGGCATGAAAAGTGGGTCAACAAATGTGATGTCCATCATCGAAAGGCAAAAGAAATACGTGACAGAGAAACGCATACTAGTCTCCAACAAGACATTATGGAACATCTTTGGCAAAAACATCTTCAACGACAACAAAAGCAAGGAGAAGATGAATAAGTATTTGTTATTCGTATGTTTTTAAACTTCCGTATGTTTTAAAATTTTCATATGTTTTTATTTTCGTATATTTTTATTTGTAATAGACTTTAATGAATGAATTATTGTTTATGAGGTGATATTATGAATGCAAATATTAGTTAAAGGGTTTTAATTGTAATTTATAAGTTTAAAAAAAAATGAGGCCCAAAATGTGGTGTTATAGTTGAGTTATGATAAGGGTTTTTTTTTTTGTGTTAAGGTTGAAATGTTAAAACTGATGTGGCGCTAACGTGACGTTATGTTATGAGTTAACCTTATGGCACCATACCAAGGTGCTTTAAGAGCATTGGGTACAATGAGCTCGAGTTAAGCCTTAACTCAGCGCCACGACAGCTTTAACATTTCAAACTTAAAAATAAATTTAAAAAAAAATGCCTCTTATCATAACTCATTTTTAATTCAATCATTTACAAATAAATTTTCTTTAATATAGGGGCGAAAATGTAATTTTCTTTTTTTTATTCGATGTCGCTTAACTCAGCGTTACCATGGTAACTCGCCTCTTAACGCAGCCCCTTAACTCATTAACATGGTGTGGTAACTTGGCCTTAACACATCGAAAGTTAAGGCATAACTCACCTCTTGAGTTACTACACCGTGTGCTCTAAGAGCATTAGCAATGCAGCAAGTCTTTAAAAACTTGATCCATTTAATGACTTAAGTCATAAAGAGAGAGCTTCTAAGACAGTCTTTGTAAAATGCTATTTAAAAAGCTTTTAATGCAATGCATAAAAACCTCTTTTAAAAGTTTTTAATAATAGTAAAAAGCTTTTGTTGGTTTTTGCATTGCGGTTGATCTACGTGAAATTATTTGAAATGGTTTTTGAAATAATATGAATAGTCATTGGTTATTTGTAGGATCGAAAACTTGTAAGATTTATGTGGTTTGGGAGGTGGAGGTTGATCAAAGATGATGAAACTCTTCTTCTTTCTAGTGAGAGAAAGTAGAGAGAGGATGGAGAATAAAAGGATAAGTTTATTGAAGATGAAACAATACACAAATCTAATGATTTCACACATCTCTCATGGAGAGTCATGAAGGGTATTTTCATCCAACTATTACTTTGCCCAGTTTACATAAGTAGTCCCTACGTGTGCAACTTAATAAGAATCTAGTTTAATTCATGTATATGACGTTATCTTTATAAAAGAGCGAGGCTGACATTATAGCTTATAACTTTATATGAATCAAAGGTCAAAAGATGATTAGATAGTCCTATTCACCGGATCTAAATCTTGAGTTTCGATCACCTCACATAGTGTGGTTTTATAACCGGTACTTTTTTCAATCTTTTTTTTTTCGGTAGTTTTATAATGGATTTTTCATAGGAAGGCAAAAAAGATACAAACACAAATAATGATGAACCTAAGATGCATTTATATGATATCTATACTACTTTATAATGCATTTAGGTCTTCTAAAATTAGAAGGCTTAAAAATTCAGACTTTTTTACTTTCTTATTATAGAAAGAGTTTTTCTAACCAAAAATTAAGATAAGGAGCTTCAATCATTAGATGACATGTGTCACTTCTTAACAAACTCCAAGCCTAACTTCTAACAAACTCCAAACCTAACTCCTAACAACTAAAAATTAAGATAAAGATCTCCAATTATAAAATGACATGTGTCATTTCTCAACTAAAAATTCATCTTTATTTTTAAATTAAAATATCTTTTTATCTACTTATTTTTTTTATAATCTAATTTCACCATATTTTCTAAAATTTTATGCTTTTTAATTCAACATACATTTTGATATACTTTTATGAGTTTTTACTTTTTAAATTTTTAATGGGTTTATTTTATTTTAATTCAAATTTTTACAACTTTAACCTTTATTTCATTTATTTCAATCAATATAATCTTGATTCGTCAAAATCATATACTTTTGTGTTATCGTTTGACGCGTAAGAGATTGCGAGGTATTTCTATATGCGGAATAATGATGTCATGAAAGCTACGGAAAGTTACGGTAACCCAAACAAACACTTACAACTAACACATATACATTCAAGTGTTGTAAACGAATTCACTAAACGGTAAGCAAACACGTATATTATACTTATCGCCATCGCCATCTTGCATTCTGCTTAGTATTTAATGATGCATATATAAGTACTACTATTTAGCATTTTGTTGTGTATGAAATGAAACTAGAAATCTTTCAGAGCATGATTAAAAGAAAGAAAAAAAAAAAAAAGACTTACATGAATTTCCATTGCATCTTTAATTGTCGTGGCGAGCGTATATATCGTAGGGCGATCCTTGATGTTGTAACTAAGGCATTTACATGTGATTTCTTCAATCATACGGAAAGATTGACTGTCGATTTGGTCTCTTATAGCAGGATCAATCACCGAGTCTAGCCTATTATGAAAGTGGTGTTGGACCGCCATAGTGATACTTTTTGGCATACTGTCTCCACCGGTACTCGCATTACGAAAAGCGTCCGGCCGAGTCAGTATATTGAACAATAGCACACCGAATGAGTACACATCCGATTCTACCTTGAGATACCAGTTTCCTAAGTAAACGGGATCCATGTGAGGTTTTATATTCCCTCGTCTATGAGGTCTATAGACCTGCTGATGTACCTGATCACCGGGGATTAGTTTTGAAATTTCAAAACCACATATTTTGGCTTCAAAATTTTCACCTAAAAATATGTTGTCCTCCATGAAAGATCCATGTATTACTTTCCCGTGCTGCCCAAGACAAGAGTGGAGATAATTTAGACCTCTTGCTGCATAATAGCAAATCAGCAGACGAAGTCCCCACGTTAAGCATCTCCTATTATCCGGGTTACTGAGCCAAAAAGCAAGGTTTTTCATGGCAGGATACTCGTAAACTATAACCATTTCTTCGCCTTCATGACAATAACCAAGGAAAGGAATGATGTTTTCATGCTCCAACTTGGAAATGAATTTGAGCTCGTTAAGGAACTCCTCCTTTCCGTCACAATAATAGCGACCAAATTTCTTGAAGGCAGCAGTGCGATTTTCCCAACTTTCCGAGAGCTGTCCGCTGTAAAGCGTACTATAATAACCATATGCGAACAAGTTTTTTTCGTGAAATTCTTCAGTGGCTGACTTGATCTCCTCCAGTGGGATTCGAAATTTTTCAAGGTCTTCCACGGGAGAAGACATTGTTTTTTTGTTTTTTATTAAATATTGGTGACTGTTTATGTTTAGGGTTTTGTGATTGTAGACAATACTGATCAAGTTTGCTAGTATATATAGACGACAATATACTCAATAATTGATTTGCATGTCCACGCGTTGAAGAAGTAGAAGAAGCCAGCCAACTACTACCCCCTACGCAATTATTTATAACAAATTTATGAGACAAACGTAGAAATGGAATAACTAGGGTTAGGTATTGGTACATCCAAAGTGCAAGTAATAATACCTTTTAAAACATTTTTTTATGTTTTTTTAAATTAGTTTCATTTTTATAATTTTGTTTTTATTATAAAAATGCTAAATAAAAAAATGAAACAAAAAAATATAAACTTTGAAACGTTAAAAGTAGTAAAACATAAAAAATACGAAAAAAACCATAAAAAATTATCTTATCCTATTAATAAAGTGGGTGAAACTACTGAAGTAAAATACAGTACAAAAACTATAAATTTAACAATTCAAAAATAGTAAAAAAAAACAAAATATACAAAACATAAAAAAACTATGAATGAAGTGCGCAACAGAGAAAATATCACTTGTATTTGTAAGATAGGGGTACCAATAGCACCAACCTAAATAAATAGATGGAGACACACTAGCTTGTGGTGCTTATAGGGGCTTATAGCTAGTTAAATTACTTAAATATCAATCAAAATATAATAGATTATCACGCAAAAGATGAAAACATATGTGAATATTATTTGATGTGTTTTTATGCGATTTTACATTAATAAGATCGACTCTAACTAATTCGTCAATTTCAACTTTCGGCTTATAATATAAGCTCCAGCCTCAACTTCAACTCTAACCCCATCCCCAAGCTATTACGCCAAACATACCCATATATGTTTGGTTTTGATTTTATATATATATATATATATATATATATATATATATATATATATATATATATATATATATATATATATATATATATATAGAACTTTATTTTGGTAACCTCATAAGTCATGAACTCAATCTAAGCCATTTATTTTTTGATCAATGGCTAAAAGAGCCTATGGCATAACTGTAATATATTAGAAATTGAGGTTTGATTTTTAAAAGGAAGAAAGGGTATTAACGTAATTTCTTGATCCTTGAAAATCGCTCTCTTTAATTCCAGAGTTCACGTATATTACTTTTTCAATATTTGGAGTCAGTTATAGTTTCTACATTTATTCCTCTTCTCCCACAAAAACCTAGCCGCCCCATCTAATCTCTTTTTTTTAAAGGCCGCTTTATCTCTTAATTGGCAATAGCTTATCAGGTTCCGATGGCCAACCGAAAAGTGGTGCACTTTAGATTTTTCCCGTCAGATTTTTGGTCCTTGGTGGTGGTAGTTAACGAAATTCAGACGGTGGTGGCAGTGGCGGATCTAGAAATTCGGAATACGGTATGCACTATTTTTTTTGGAAGAGATATTAATAAATTTGGTTTTTCGGGTTGAGTTTTCTCGGGTCGGGGTTTTTCCAGGCGTCGGAGTAGGCATGGTTGTTTCATTTTACCATATTTACTCACTTACGGAAGCAGTTTCATTTTATTCACGTTATATTCATTCTTCATTTGTTCATTTATGTACTATAACATAAGTACTTGTGTCTTCTAAGTGTGTGTCACATATTATTATTATTGTTGTTGTTGTTTTGGTGTCATGGGTTCGACTGAGAATTCTGACTTGGAGATTGCGAAACCAATACCTATAATCAAGAGCAAAGAATGTTTGTTACATACGAGGTCAAATAACGATGTTCGGTTTCGGGTTTTGAAGGTGGTTTTGGAAAATGTTAGGATAGTTGAGTTTGAGACTAAATTTTTTGTCTTGTTTCCTGCGATTCCTATGGCTTTTGTAGCTCATTGGTATAATTTTAGTAATGTAAGTGTTGGCTATTTAATGTACATTGTTTTGTAATTTTGTTGTTTAAGTGTCTCAATCTTGAACCTGCAAACATGAAACATATTGCGGGTCTAGGATTTAAGACAAGTGCATGTAAGTAATTGTGTTTTTTTTTTTGTTTTTTTATGTAACTTGAATTTGATTAGTGTTTGGTTTATGTAGCCATGGGTTTTTGCTTTGAGTTTGGTTGCATTGACTCCACTTGCAGAAAGATTAAGTTTTCTAACAGAGTAAGTTTCATACTTACATTCTCATTCATACTTTATTTCATATAAAATTTATAAAACATATATGTTTTGTGTATGAATTATAAAACATATATGTTTTGTGATTTGATTATATATGTTTTGTGATTTGATTATAAAACATATATGTTTACGTATAAAACATATATGTTTTGTGATTTGATTATATATGTTTTGCATACACAAAAAAAAATTCTCATGTTTATTTGTGTTTGTTAGTTTAAGCTTGTTCATGTGTGTTATTTTATCTTGAGTTTTATTTAAAAGTATTTAATCTTGACTATTATTTTTTCTAGGCGCGACGTTCTTTGAAGGCGTGCACACATACTGGAAGTACATATATGTTCTTGGAAGGCGTGCATGTATGTTTTTGGAAGACATGCACACATGTTCAAAATAATATGATGAGAAACTTCAAACACATATGTTTTGGGCATATATGTCCGTTTACGTTAATTATTGTTAGTGCATAGGAATAAAGATAGATTATATTCATGTATTTCTTCTTAATATAAATTGTATTTTAATTGTATTTCAATCTATATCGAATTTTGTGTTTAACATTATGTTCTTGGTTGTTATAAATTTACATGATCTAAAAACACATATGTACCTTTTCATTTGAAAAACATGTATGTCGAAAAAAGTATTCCAAAAACCAAAATAATAAAATTAATTCATACAAACACATATGCACTAAATAAGTTTTAAAACATGCATGTTCGGAAAAAAGCACAAAAAAAGGGCCAAAAAAAAAAAAAAAAAAAAAAAAAAAGTCGCAAAATTAAAAAAAATACGAAAATTGAATGCTTTCAAAAGTAGGATTTATTTATTTTAAAAATCAAAATAATATAAAATTGCTTTTACTATTATACCCTTTTGGATTAAATAAAAAGGTTTAATAATTCAAAATGCCATGATGCATTGATATGTTGCACAATATGCATTACTAGGAGTACATAAGGGGTTCTCGCAGTTCTCAGACTTAACAAGTTCTCAAAATAAAGGCCCCTATATATATATATATATATATATATATATATATATATATATATATATATATATATATATATATATATATATATATATATATGGTCCGGTTCCATTGAGAAGGTTTTATTTTGAGAAAACTGAGAAATTTTCGTTTGAGTAAATTGACTCATGTTTTTATTTGATTCACAAGTAAACATCATTTTATGGTGAATCGAATCTATAAATCACAAATTTGATTCACAAATCATTGTTAAAATCGAGTTATGATCATGATTCATTAAATTTGTACAGATGATTCAAGATTCTAATTATATTGTAATCGAGATTTTTAACATTGATTCAAATTTTTTACACATTTTGAAGTTTAATCACATTAAAATGAGTTCTATGCTTGAAAACATGAATCAAAGTTAAAATCTATAGTTTTGAAAACCTTCTCAATCTTCTCAAAATAAAAACCTTCACAATCGATCCGATTATATATATATATATATATATATATATATATATATATATATATATATATATATATATATATATATATATATATGAGAGTTAACGTGAGATCAAACTTAAAGTTGTAAAAATAAGATCAAGTCTAAAAAACCACTAAAACATTTATAAATAACAATTTTACCAATAATACCCAAATAAATAATATTTTAATACAAATTAACATTTTAGCAGCTAATAACCAAATGATACATGAGTTTTGATTAGTGATACACCTGATACACATTACATAGTAAATATTCCAAAATCTGATACACATATAAAAACCTGATACACATTACACTTCTAATCAAAGTGTATCACCTAGGTTTCGTAAATTTTAAAAAGAAATCTATCGAAACTTTATCAATTTTAGTTGTAGTTAATAAAAAATTTATTTTTGTTATAAGGAGAGTGTCGTTTGTCAAATTTTAGTTGGATCTCATTTTAACAACTTTAAGTTTGATCTTATTTGATCTAGATTCTATATAAATATATATATATATATATATATATATATATATATATATATATATATATATATATATATATATATATATATATATATATATATATATATATATATATATATATATATATATATATATATATATGGGGTTTGTTTGTATAAAAGATGTATTTTATGTGTTTGTTTGGTGTCGAGATATTGGTTATAGAGAATTAGTTGGTTTGACCTAGACTATAACCTAAGTACCCTCATATAACACGCGTAGTGGTAACCACCTAAATCTGTCACACCCCTGAAAGGCGGAAACACAAGGTGTGACGGAGAGGATAGTCATAACACATTAATACAAAACAATAGAGAAATCACTAAATGAAAATCAATCACAAAATGTCATGACGACTCCCGACACAAGTGGAAACTTGTATCCTGGTTAGTCGCAACCACAGAAAACATAGCCATTAAAGAACTCCCACAAACCGAGACAAGTTCTAAACCAAACAAATATGATAATGTCAATGAATGAGCAATGTCAAACCCAAACGAAATAAAACAATCCAAGTGATAGTCGCCTAATGTCTCGCGAACTCAATCCTCCTTAAGAACTCTTTTTAGCATTACCTGAAAATGGATACTCAAAAATGTTAACATAACATTAGTGAGCTTGTAGGTTTAAAGTAAACATGATTTAGTTACCGTGCATAGTATACAAGAAGGACAAATGTGTAAGTACAAGATAAAATGTTTGAAATAGACGATGATTATCATTTTCCCCGAAATCTCCTAAGTAGAATTTGATTAAAAAAAAAAAAAAAAAAAAAAACGTAATTCTCATTGGTGAAAATGGCGACACCTTCAAACCCTCCTGATCAAGTCGATTTCTCTTTTTCTACTTGATTCTAATATCAAATAAATTGCTAACTACTATGGATTCTCTATCCTCTTAGCTAGTTTTATTTGATTATTGATCCAATAGTTCCAGGGTTTCTTTTTTTCTGAATTAGGGTTTCACTTCTTTAATTTGTATTGTATACCTTCATTCAACGCTTTTATTTTTCAATCATTCCGTAATTATGTAAGTCGATTAGTTTATATCGGTTGACTGAACCCTTTTTGGGTTTTGTCTTGGCTATCTGAATCGCTGTGCTGCTGCTGCTGTTTTATTTTGATCGTGAGTAATTAGGGTTTGTGTTGTTCCCGTATCACAAACAGCAAAAATAGCAATTAAGGCTAATCGTGATCCATGACTTAAGCAAATTATTTAGAAAAATTAGTTAAACAAGATAATTAAAGTAAATGCATAGTAGATTTTTCAACGTTTATATTCTTATTAAAATGAATCAAAAGAATATATTACCCAAGTGTTTGCAGAACAACACTTGAGATTGAATGACAAGTATGGTGTGCACTCCTCACTAAGCTTAGGCTAAGTCTAAGCACAACTACACGGAACCACTGAACTATTTCAGTGACATAGTTGTATTTGGAGGAGTGAAAGTTGCTTGTGAATGTTTACACATTTAACGCACAAGCTTAACTTCCACTCATTCCTTATGTCTATTTATACAAGTATGGGATTTGACTATATCCTAGAAGACAATAGTTGACGTAAGCTATAAGGACAAAATACTGATATATTTTGTCTTTGTTTACAAGAAGCTATATTGGGTAAAAGACAATGTTGCTTTTTGATCATCAGTGATGACACTGATCTTTGTTGTTAGACTTTCAGGGAAAGTTTGACTTATGGTTGATAAGGACTCTTCATTATGCGTTCAAACTTATCCCGCCTTGTCTCTCCCATTCTTTAGTCTTCTTACTCTTCTGTGTTTGTAGTTGATGAGGAGTTATGGGATTCAATGAGTTATTGTCATCACTCACTGAACCCATCATCTTCTTCTTGACTCATTCTTCACCCTTTGAGTTCCGCCTCACTTAGTGGAGAACTTTCTTCTTAGTCTCGTTCTGAGTGGCCTGAAGATGACTCACTGAGTGACTATGTGCTCAGTGACTTGTTAGTGTTTAAGGTCATAAACACTTAGGGTGTTTTCTATTCAAATCCCATAATTAAGGGGTTTAGGTACTGACTGAACCTAACAGTCTCCCCTAATTTGGATATACAAATAGCCTAAGTGTTTTGATCATTGTAAATGAGCAAGAGGCTTCTTCTTACACTGAATGTACAAGTAAGCTTAATAAAGAACACTGATCTAACAAAATACATCACTTAATAATAATCATTACAAGTCCCTATCAGCTAGTACAAAAATAAAAGATAGATGCTATTGCATTGAAGTTAGTCCAGTTGGTAACCAAGTGCTTCCAGCTTCGGCTTCTTTGAGATGAGAGTTTCTTTATCAGGATGATCATTTATCTTCTTCATCAGATCAGTGTAGAACCTGATATTCTCAGGGGTTTGAATTTGAGATGCCACCATCAAGTAACTCACCATTGAAGCAATATCAGCCTTGTCGATGTCACTCCATCTCTGAAATGCAGGGTCTCCATAGACATCAATGAAGAAGAGTCCTCTCTCAGGCTGCTCAATGACTAAGTTGTTCACAAACTTTACGCCTTCGTGGATTTCTTCTGCAATCAAAGCCGTGGACTTTGATTTCGTGTTCGTGCTCTATTCTCTTCTTCCTTGGGATGATTTGGGTTGTGTGCCTTGAGCTTCAAGGAGAGCAGATTGAATACCAAGCTCAGTGGGCATCTTCCTCAGTCTTTCATACCCGCTGCTTAAAGATGTCATCAGGTCTTTGACAACCAAATTTCTCTTCTTTTCTATGATATGACCAAGTTCATCCAACTTAGTAATCCTAAAGTCATTGAATTTTAGAGGATCATGAACTTCAAAGTACCTCTTGTCAATTCCCCTGTAGACATTCATTGCAACAGGCTTAGATTGGGCATGATTTTTACATCAGTGATAGGCTCAGGGTCTCTTCGGCTAGTCATTGTCCAGTTGTAATGATCCACCCTTTGTTTTCTCAGTTCTGCAGCTTTCCTGGCCTTTTCATCCATTCTCTTCTTCAAAGCAATCATTTTGTCATCCTGAGATTTCTTGAAGTGTTCACCGATTTTCTTGCTTTCCAGCTTCTTTGGGTCAAGCCCAATATTTTCAGCCTCCTCATGAACAACCTTGATCATTTCTGGCTTAGTGATCCTTTCTTATTCTGCAACCTTTTTCAGTGCCTCCTCTCTGGAAAGATAGGCATTGATCTGTTCCTCCATTTAGGTTACCGCATTTAATGCCACCACTATTTGAACCGTCGTATTCACGACTTTCAAGGGAAACAGTTGCGCAGTTATGCAACAACACTTTTGCAGAGATTTTGTCACAACATTAAATATCAAAAGATATTATTTGTGAGTGTTGGCATTAAATGCCAAGTGGGAGAGGGCAATGAGTAGAAGCCATGTGCATTAGATGCCAATTGGGTAGGAGGGGACATATATTATTTATTAAATGTTATCAGTCACCTACCTAGGACATTTAGTAACTAAACACTTAGAGCATTTAGTTCTTTAATAAATGTGTTTGACATCCAAGCACAAGGTTCCTGAATGAGATTACATTCAGTGAGAAGGTGTATTTTTGGGGACTTTTATTCAGGGACCAGTGACTTTGCAAGATAGATTTCCTGAGATTGGGATTGATTATCAGGTTACTGACTTTAAATGTCAAGCATTCCCAATTCAGCTTTCAGTCTTCTGAAGGCAGGTTCATCTAAAGGTTTGTTGAAGATATCAGCTAACTGGTATTCAATATGGTTGAAATGGAGTTCTATGTCCCCTTTCATGATGTGGTCCCTGATAAAATGGTATCTGATATCAATGTGTTTGGTTCTTTGGCGAAGGACAGGGTTGTTGGAGATAGCAATGGCACTAGTGTTATCGCAAAAGATAGGTACCATCTTGTAATGGATGTCATAGTCACTGAGTTGGCTTTTCATCCATAGCACATTGGCATAACATCCTACAGCTGCCACATATTCAGCTTCAGCTGAGGACATAGCCACTGATTGTTATTTCTTAGTACTCGAACAAACAAGTTTTCCTCCAATGAATTGACAGGACCCTGAAGTACTTTTCCTATCCATGTTGCACCAACATAATCAGATTCAGAGTAACCTTTGAGGTCAAATCCTGAACATTTAGGATAGTAAAGTCCAAGGTTTGGGGTACCCTTCAGGTATCTGAGGATTCTTTTAGCTGTAGTGAGATGAGATTCCTTAGGGTCAGACTGAAATCTTGCAATCAGGCATACTGAAAATTGTATGTCTGGTCTAGAAGCAGTGAGATACATCAGTAGCCCTACTATTCCTCTAAAGTGTGTTTGGTAGTGAGATCTGGTCCGAGATTATTGGGTGGGACCATTGGAGTCTTCACTGAGGCACAATCAAAGATCTCATATTTCTTCAAGAGATTTCTGGTGTATTTCTCTTGACTGATAGGGATTTCTTTGTCAGTTTGCTTGATTTGTAGTCCAAGGAAGTATGTGAGTTCACCCATCATGCTCATTTCAAAGTTCTTTGTCATCAGTTTTTCAAACTGTTTGCAAAGTGTATAATTTGTTGAGCCAAAGATGATGTCATCAACATATACTTGGACTAGTATCACATCTCGTTTTGTCCTATAGATAAACAAGGTGTTGTCTATCTTTCCTCTAACAGACTTGTTTTGGATCAGGAAGGTTGAGAGAGTTTCATACCATGCTCTGGGAGCTTGCTTTAGTCCATATAAGGCTTTGTCAAGCTTGCAGACATAGTCAGGGTACTCACTACTTTCAAAGCCTAGGGGTTGCTGAACATAAACATCTTCCTTATGTTTACCATTCAAGAAGGCACTTTTGACATCAATTTGGTAAACTTTGAAGTTCATGTATGTTGCATATGCAATGAAGATCCTGAAGGCTTCCATTCTAGCAATAGGAGCAAATGTCTTATCATAGTCAAAGCCTTCTTGTTGATTGTATCATTTAGCTACAAGTTTGGCCTTGTTTTTTTATGACAGTGTCGTTTTCATCAATTTTGTTTCTGAAAACCCACTTCATTCCTATGACTATGACATCGTATGGACATTTGATCAGTGTCATGACTTTGTTTCTGTCAAACTAGTGAAGTTCTTCTTGCATAGCCTAAACCCATCTAGGATGTTTCAGAGCCTCTGAGACACTTTTGTGGTCAACTTCTAAGAGAAAGTCCGCATACAGACACTCATTAGCTGAAGCTGCTGATAACTTAGCAGCCATGCTCCTAGTGAGCATGCCTTCAGTGGGCTCTCCAATGATATTCAAAAGCTCAATGTCTTGAGATCTTGTCCACTTATTTTGTGGTCTTGGATCTGAGCTTGATGAGGTCACTAGGATTAAGGAATGGGTGCATGAGCTGGAGTAACAGAAACACGAGGTTCATTAGATGAGATAATTTGTTGTTCAGATTGAGATTCATGAATTTCAGGGTCTTGAACATTGGGTTCAGTATGAGCTATCCCAGCAGGGACTGATGGAGTATCAATGAATTCATTGATGGTTGGTTGAGGGAGGTTGTGAGGTATAATGCAGTAAGAAATGTCGGCATCTGCTTGATATTGACATGAGGAATTGTTTTCAGAGTTAAACTCATCAGGAGGATATATAGATGAGTCATCAATTCCTATTTCTTCTACAGATGTGTTAGAGAACCAAATGCTTTCAGAGCTCTCATCAAAGGGAACATGTAAGATTTCCTCAACTTGTTGCCTTCTTGTGTTAACACCCTGAAAGCCTTAGACATCAGTGAGTAACCTAAGAAGTAGCCATCATCAACTTTTGCATCAAATTTGCCTAAGTGATCCTTGTGATTGTGAATGAACACAAGACACCCAAACACATGAAAGTAGCTGATATCATGGAGTCTTCCTTTGAAGATCTCATAGGGAGTTTTGTTGTGTCTTTTGACAATGATTGATATGTTCTGAGTATAACAGGTTATCTTAACAGCTTCAGTCCAGAAGTGCTTTGAGAGTACTGAGCCATTTATCATGGCTCTAGCAGCCTCAATGAGTATTCTTATTTTCCTTTCAGCTAGCCCATTTTGTTAAGGGGTATAAGGAGATGAGAAATTTTGGGAAATCCCTTTTTCATCACAGAAACTCTCAAGCTCATGATTCTTGAATTCAGTACCATTGTCAGTTCTGATTTGTTTCACTTTAATGTCATTTTGGTTTTAAATCTTCCTGATGAATGACTTTATTGTATCAGATTCCTGACTCTTTTTGGAAAGGAAATATACCCAAGTGTATCTTGAGAACTCATCAACAATAACAAGGGTATACTTCTCATGCTGGATTGATCTAGGATTTACAGGTCCAAATAGATCCATATGCAAGAGGTGAAGGCAACTCTTGATTGAAAAGTTTTGTTTTGTTTTGAAAGAGGCTCTGTGATGTTTTCCTTTTTCACAGGTAGAATATAGTTTATCCTTTGCAAATACAAGTGATGTTAAACCAAGAACTTTGTTTTGTTTAGCCAAGTTGTCGATATTTCTAAAAATCAAGTGAGATAGTCTCTTGTGCCATAGCCAGTTGATTGTTTCAGTGGCTTTGGCAAAGAGACATGTTTCATTATGAGATAGAGTTGACATGTCTAGTACATATACATCATCTCTCCTAGGAGCTATGATAACAACTTCTTTATTGGCATTAAAGATAGTACATTGTCTATCATCAAACTGCACTATGTATTTTGCATCACACAACTGACTGACACTGATGAGATTACACTTCAGACCATTAACATAAGCAATTCTAGAGAACATTATACCACTACAGTTAACTGAACCATAACCTTCAATGGGAGATGATGAGTTATCACCCAATACTACCTTAGGTCCTGGTTCTTCTACATATTTGTGCAGATATTCCTTCACACCAGTCATGCTTCTTGAACATCCACTATCTAGATGCCAAACAGGATCCCTGGCATGTCTCTGCAAAAATAGTAAACTGAGTTAGTTTCTCTTGATAACCCACTTACTAGTGGGCTTGGGTCTGATGGACTGTTTGAACTTTGCAATGGACTCATGGTCAGTGGTTGAGTGAGCAGTACTACCACATGTTTTACACTTGCTTACTGAGGAAGACTCAGTGATGCGAGGTGATTTTGTGCTTCTTATTGCATTTATGACCATATTATGTTGAGATGTCTCATGTGCTGGATTTCCACATATTTCACAACAGGAGTTCATGAGATAATCATCAGGATGATGGTCATTAAAACCACAGTGTGGATAAGGAGGAAAAGGTTTAGCGTTTGGCCTTTGAGCCTGCTTCGATGATGAAGAATATTGATGATCAAGGTTCATATAATTTACTTCATTCAGTGACTTTGTATATTGTAAGTGATCAGAAGTTCTGTGATCTTCTCTTTTGTAGATCATGAAAAAGAGAATTATGTAGCAATTATCAGCGGTATGACTTGTATAATGGCACAGTTCACAATTTTGTTTGGGCTTGGAGTTGGTTTTTGACTTGGAGAAACTTGAGGAGACTGACTTTGGTTATTTGATTATCTGAATTGCGAAATGTTTAATACCTATCCTTATGTTAACCGACTTAGTTAGTGGAAGATGCTTACATATAATATTAGTCACAAACCACTCTTACTGCACTTGTATGCTTAAATCCATAGGACGAAAGATTTTTCTTGCATTTCAAGTAGATATACTAGCTATGATAATTATCCGTTATTCGTACGCTTGTATGCCTTGTTGTGATTGAGTACTTCGATAAAATTATTTCTAGACTCATGTTCTTTGGTTTAAGCAAACATGCTATTAATCATCCTGGCAAAACAATAAAATCTTAATTCCAACAAAAACGATTTTTGTGATACGTGACAACCATTAAGGTCTAATTTTGTGTAGCCATACATTGAATCCGAAAACACTCTCCTCCCTTGGGACAACCTTGTCTTACCTACAATCTTTACTATAAACGGGGTTATACTTTACCCATGTGTTTTATATATTGAGTCAGAAAAAACTAATCTTATAAATTTAAATCTTTTGAAACACATTAGATACCATGATTGCAACTCTTAAAAGGAACACAAAATCTGTTCCAAAAACCTAGACTTGTATATAACCAAAGAAAAAGCTAAAAACATCTACATTGCGTCGTTTAATTACTTAACATCCACATAGTGAAACACTTAGGCCCCTTTCAGAATATCCACATCAGAGCGCTTAGTACCATAACACTGTAACACCAAAAAAGTGTAGCCACCTCAGCATCACTTCAACTCAAACATTTTAACACCAACACACCAAAATACCCCTCATTGAAAACATCCTATAACACCACCCTTTTGAAACCCACATTTTTTTCTTCTTTTCCATTTATACAAAATACAAAATACAAAAGAAAACTATAATTAAAAAAAAAAAAAAAAAAAAAAAAAAAACAAAACAAAACAAAACTATAAACTAAAATAAAAATACAAAAAAAAAAAAAAAAAAAAAAAAAAAAAAAATCTATAAACAAAATTAAGAGTTAACTACATTTTTAGACCATGTGGTTTGTTAGATATTTCACTTTTGATCCAATTTTCAAAAAGTTTCGATCATTTTATCATTGACTGTTAGTTTGACTGATTAAACAACATAAAATGACTAAAAATGCCCTCATCTTGATACTTAAAATTACTAAAATGCCAAATTTTCATTCTTTCTTTTATTATTGTTATTATTATTATTATTATTATTATTATTTTATAATAATAATTATTAT